>PVIC010001601.1:40594-88976 GCA_004025085.1 Thryonomys swinderianus
GGAGATTTCTCAGAAAACTAGGACTACAGGTCCCATTTGACCCTGCTATACCCCTGCTAGGAATATACCCAAAAGAATTTAAAAACTCACATTGGAAAGACAGATGTACACCCTTGTTCATAGCAGCTCAGTTCGTCATAGCTCAATCTTGGAAACAACCCAAATGTCCATCAACTGGAGAGTGGATAAAGAAGATGTGTTTTTTTTTCAAAATGGAGTATTACTCTGCCATAAAGAATGACAAGATCGATCCATTTAGGTGCAAATGGAGACATCTGGAGGATATACTAATAAGTGAAATCAATAGATCACAGATAGACAATTTCCAGATCTTCTCTCTGGCATGAACACCTGTAGATGCAAATGAGTTCTAGAAAGTATGACAGCTTTTATAGAGTGGAATATTTCTATAGGAAACTTGGTGTGGGAATGTGATGAGGGGAAGGAATAAATATGATACAGAAAGAAAATAAAAGAGCATGTATAAGGGGGGAGGAGGGGGGAGTGGGTAGGGATATGGGTAAAAATGATAATTAACTTGTGGTATATACTGGTACAAATTTCCCAATGTTATATGTGATTTTGAGATGTATATAAATTGTACCAATAAAGAATTCAATAAAAAAAAATTAGAACATAGCGTATTGGATTACTGCCTACATACTCACCTCATTCTATCTTGATTGGGTTGATTTCCAAAGAGTGTCACTTTTCTAGACAATACAAGTCATGACTTCAACATTTTGGGAATGAAATAATTCAATCTATAACAATAAATTGCATCCTGGTGTAGTAACCAGCCTAGAGCTCAAACCTGAACAATGAGCGATGACGATGAAAAGTAAGGGTTATGATGGGGAAGCCTGGGGGCTCTAGTCTTCCTTGGACATAAAGTCTTGAGTAATGCATGCATGTTGGTTTTATTGACTCAGGCACAGGCACAAGCAAATAGAGTTATGTCTGTCTCCCACCCTCCATGGTTCTTGTTGGGGTGAACAACAGGATCTCGGATGTTTTTACTTTTCCCTGCAACATGTTAGCATCCTTGCCTGCTGCCTTTCTTCTCAGTGCTCACCAAATAGGCCATCTAGGCTTCAATCCTCCTATCTGATCTCCTACATCTTGGGATTCAAGCTTTTTAAGTAACCTATACTTTTTTTTTTTTTTTTTTTTTTGAGACAGGGTCTTGCTTTGTAGTTCAGGCTGGCTCTGAGCTCATTCTGTAGCCCAGGCAAGCCTTGAACTCAGCAATCCTCCTACCTCTATCTCCCGAGTGCTGGGATTACAGGAGTAAACCACCATGCCTTGAACTGTGGTATGCGGTATTGATTGCTGATGGGCATGAGTCACCACGCCCAGCTTTGTTGTATGTGGTTACCAATGATTGAACTCAGGAACTTATGCTTACTAGGCAGGTGCTGGAACCACTGAGCTAATTCTCTGGCCCAGTAGTCTATACATTTAACCTAGGATTACAGTTTTGATTACAAGTATTGATTAAAATGGGGTAAAAATAGGTGTATCGAACATCTGTGTATTAAGTGAGGAGTGTATATACTTCTTTGGTAGTCATTTTTCATCAGATGGATTTTTTTTTTTTTTTTTTTTTTTTTTTTTTTTTTTTTTTTTTTTTTTTTTTTTTTTTGCTTTTTGGAGACAGGGTCTCACTTTGCAGTATAGGCTGGCCCTGAGCTCACTATGGTGCCCAGGCAAGCCTGGAACTCAGCAATCCCCCTGCCTCTGCCTCAATCTGATGGATTTTAATAAAGAGCCCCATTGTTCTAAAAGAGCAGAATTAAGAATGAAACTTTTATAATTTGAAAATTTGATCATTACTGACTTAGTGTCTCATCTCCATACTGTGCTTTTTAGGGCTTTTCAAGAAATACACAAGTGTAACTATTTAGTAAATATTATTGCCCTGCAGGTTGATGACAAAAAAACATAAGATAAAAAAAATTTACTTTATATACACACCATTAATACATGGAAGTAACAGGACTGACTACTGATCATAAGGCTTTTCAGCCAGTCAAATGAATTACAGTTGTCTCTTGGTATCAAAGGGGAATTTTTTCTAGAAACTTCACAGATACAAAATAAGCAGATGCTCAAATTCCTTGTACTAAATGGCACAGTATTTGCATGTAACCTATGTCCAACTACCATATGCTTTAATTATGACTAGATCACTTGTCTAGAATACTAGATAAATAGTTATTATACTGAATTGGTTAGGAGTAATCACAAAGAAAGACATCTTCACTACAGACTTAATTTTCTTGTCCAAGTATTTTGAATCCAAGCTTAGTTGAATCCACAGATACAGACTCTGGGGACAAGGAAGGCCAATAGTACTAAAGGTGAAAAGAGGGATTTTTTCCTTAGTAATTTTTTGGCTAAATTAAATCATTCAGAAGTAAGGAAAGCAAGAAGATATGTAAGTTTTTACTCTGAAATCATCCCCACAGTACATAGCATGTTCTGAATTAATCTATTTTTTTTTGAGACAGGGTCTCACTTTGTAGTTCAGGCTGGCCAAATCTTTCTATTTTTGTATATATAAGTGCATATGTACAAGTATGTGTATATTTCTCTTGTTTCCTGCCAGCTATTTTCCCATTTCTATATCCCTGTGATAGCAAAACTCCCTTAAAGGAAAATGAGTCTTTTTCCTCCTCCATTCTTGTTCTAAGGCTCTTCAAGCCAACCTTTACCTGCTGCCCTCAGCCCCAACCCACTTTTGTCAAGTTCACCACTGACAACTTCCAGTCTACCCTTAACCTGGGCACCTTTAATCTCTTTCCTCTTAAGATATTTTCTTCACTTGACTTTCAGAAATTCACAGGTTATGATTTTTCTCCTTCTCTGGTTCCTCTTTTTCCCTCCATCTCTCCTTCCCTCTCTTCCTTCCTTCTTTCCTTTTTCAATAGTGGCCATTAAACTCAGGATTTCTCATACACTAGAAAACTGCTCTACATTGAGCTGCATGCCCAGCCTTTTCTTGGGGGGGGGGCATTTTATTTTAAGTTTTCCAGGCTGATTTCGAACTGGAGACTATCCTGCCTCAGCCTCCTAATTAGTTGGAATTACAGGCATGTGCCACTGTAGCGACTTCTAGCCTTTTCCTTGTTGGGTCTTCCATATCACCTTAATCTCATAAACTTAGGTGTGCTACAGACCCCAGTCCTTAAGCCACTTTTTATATCTGCACTCATTCCCTTGGTGTTTTTATCGAGTCACCTTTTAATTTTTTTTTTTTTTTTTTTTTTTTGAGACAGGGTCTCGCTTTGTAGTTCAGGCTGGCTCTGAGCTCACTATGTAGTCCAGGCAAGCCTCGAACTCAACAATCCTCCTATCTCTGCCTCCCGGGTGCTGGGATTACAGGCATGAGCTACCACGCCTGGCTCAAGTCACCTTTTAAATATTATCTTTTTGCCATTGACAGCCAAATTCCTTTGGTTAGCTTAAATGTCCCTTCTGAATTCTAGCTCATCCATCTAGCTACCTACTGAGGGTCCGCATATAGATATTGTTTTTTTCATCTCACACTTAGAAGTTCCTGAACCAAACTCTCACCTAGCCCATTCTGCCAACTCTTTCTGACACCAGAGTAGATCAAAGAAAGTGCCCATTGAAATAAAGAGCCTGAGCCCATCCTTTCCACAGAATCAAGTTGCAGGTTTTCAGACTCTGGTAGCAGAAAAGGTATTTTCAGGAATCATCAGAAAGAGGCATAAAACAATTTGTTAGAAATTTAAAGTACAATTAAAACAAAAAAACAGAGTCTGAGCCCCCAAAAGAGAGGCTTCCTAAGAACCTGGATTTAGTACACTTCAGTGTATCTTCGTGATATAAGGCCTGTATTCCTATTGTCTGTCTTGTTACCGTCTGGTCAGTTATGCTGGAATGTAGGCCTTGCACACATGTTTGGAGTTAATAGGTGCTCTATTGAAGGATACGTAATTTAAGGTGAAGAGGGACAATCTAGGCACAGGCAGAAAAAGGCTAACATGTGGGTGACAGGAAATTGCCAGGGTGATTGTGTCTTGGCAGAAGAGAAAAAGAATTAACTGGGGTGAAACAAGTTTTGTATTCTGAAGCTGCCGTTTTTCTTTAAGGTACAATTTTAAAATTCTGATATACCTTGCCTTCTTTCTAACCATCTTTATATTTTCTACCGACCACATCCTTGTGCCTACCCACGGCAACTCCACCCCAAACACCTTGGCATCCTTCTTTCTCTCACATTCCATATCTAATCTAGTAGCAAGTCCTGTCGTCCCTACACTAAAATATGTATTGGAACTGGCTACTTCCCACCACCTCCCATCACTCTCAGAATACCATTCTTATGTAATTTTTTTCAGAAAACTTCTCATTCCTCTCCCTATTATTACACTTCTCCAGTTTTCCTCCAAGTCTGTTCTCAACACATTATTATCCACAGTGATACCTAGAAGCAATAAGGCAGGCCAACTCTTTCCTCTTCTCAAAACCCTCTGGTGATTTCATAGACTTATCGCCAGGTCTCTACCATGGCCACTTCCCATCATCTCAACGTGTTATTATGTTTTACTGAGCTTCTTTGTTCATCGCGGGCACACTGCCTTCCTTTCCTGTCTTTGAACAAGCCAGATATACTCTTGCTTTGGGGCCTTTCGTGCCTGCAGGTCCCTCTGTCTGGAAGGCTCTGGCCATGCACATGCCCATCCCTTTTCCCTAACCCTGCTGGTCTTTGCTCAAATGCATCTTCAGCAAGACCTTCTTTGCCCTTGCTCTTGGCTCTCACTGTTCCTCTGCTCTGCTATAATTTCTCTCATTGGCGTGTCTCATCACTCTCTGGTATGCTGTCAATTTTACTTATTTTATTAATAGTTTGCATTTTCACAGAAGAACATCCTCTTCTAGAAGAGAGCAATACAAGACTATTTTGTCCACTGCTGTATCCTGAGAGCATGGCATAGGGCCTGTGACATAGTAGGAACTAAGTTAAAAAAAAAAATCAAATGAGTGAATAGTTCTGAATATTTTCTTGTTCCTAAACCTCTGAACTATTTTAAACTCTAATGGAGTCTATGGAAATGTCTCTCTAGGGCAGAGAATGCTACACAGTGTAATTTTACCCATATGCTACGGCTGCTAGAATTCTAGGTCCACTTGAGCACATGCCCAAGAGCCCCTGGTTAACTTTTTCGGTCAGGGGGAAGTGGAAAACCAGCACGGCTGTTGTCTTTCCCATGGTGGCTATTACTCATACAGGGGTTAAGATCTGTTCATTCCTTATGTGTGCAAGCCTTAATTTTATCAGCATAGTTTTAGAAAGATGAAAATTACTTTCTGAGGATTCTGTGACTCTGTCCACATGGTTTTCTACCCACACTCCTCAAGTTCACTTACTTTCCTTTAGTTTCTTCTGAAGGTATTTCTCAATTTCATCAACCTTAAAGTGCAAATGCTTATAATCACATTTGCCATGAAGTATATACAAAGGGTCTGGATGAAATCATTTTAATTCCTGCTTTTTCCATTGAAAGTTCTGTATTCATCCTGTAAGTAGGTGTCCTTATTCCGTGGAGCAAAATGGTGCATTTGTTGCTGAGAGGTTCTAAGATAGCAGAATTTCACCTTCAGCACTTCCTAAGGAAAACAGGCATTGTGAATTAAGGATTTATAGTGGCCCAGGTTTCCGTTAGCCAAGTTAGAAGATCTGGACTTCACGTGCTGGGAGTCTGGCTTGATTAAAGGCGTACAGAAGCTGATACAGTAAATAGCCTTGCTATCGCTGGACTCATATTTCCTGCTACAGATAAACCAAGCTTGGTGCTATAAACAATCAGTGAGCACCGCAGTGGCTGATTCAGCACTTGGCCCTTGACTGTGCTGGCCCTTCTATTGGAAATGGTTTCAGAACCATAAATGTACACTTCTGAGATACTGAATGAGTCAAATCTAAGTGAGATTAGGCTTTTCTGCAAACTTTGATCACTCTCTCCATATTCTACTATAGAAGAAACTTCTGTGCTTTTATTCTGTCTGATGCCCCAGCTGACGTCCAGCTAATACCCTGATGTCCAATTTATATGGTTGTAGGAATAACCCAGCCTAACTCAGTTATGCTCAGCTTTGAACTGCATGGTATGCCTCACATTCTCACAAAGTTCTTCTGGGGGGCTGGAAGGTTAGTGGTACAACTGTGTGTTCTTTGAGTTTCCATCACATAATAGGAATTAGCCACATATTGTCTGATGATCCGTGTGAACACTGAGCTGTTAACACGGAGCTTGCTACCAGAAGTGTAGTCAGGAAGCAGCTGCCCCCTCTCAGAGCTTTGTGGAAAGCAGGTCTACAACCCAACACCAGATACCTATTGAACCAGAGTCTACATCTTACTCCCATGCCCAGGTGACCCATTGGCACATTAACACTTTCTTTTTTTCCTGAGAAATTGGTTGAAGCCATTGTTCTCTGACCTAGCTGCACTTTGGAATCTTCCAGGGAGCTTTGAAAGTACTGACACCTGGGTCCTAGGATCAGAAAACTTTATTTTATTTCAGTGGGCTGTAGTCTCCTAATGTTGTGTTTTCAGAACCCTCTAGGTGGTGGAATGTACAGAGAACTTCTTGTTTAAAGCAGATCCAGTATACATTTCATGCACACATGGACAATTAAGGGCTGATAATTTTAAAAACAGGCTTTCAGTTAGTTACCTGGCATTCTACCAGCCACAAATTTCTGCTGGTGTTCTATCTATTTTTGTATTAGCTGTCTTCTGAATCGCTAGAGAAAAGTAACTTATGATGTATGTTGTATACTGCTCTTTCTATTTTTCTCTGCTTACTTGAAAATTGACAGTTAGGTTAGGTTATTCTGAAGGAGTCAAAAATTTTGCTTAATTGAATCTCCTTTTCTAATATAGTTTTGAAGGGAAGGATATATTCTAAAGACTGTCATTTAAGACTCCCACCGGTGCTTTGTTGCAGTTTTTCCCTATCCCTCTTACAGAAGTTAGAGCTGTGATTTCAAAAGTTAAATAACTACCTAAATTGCACAGCTGGTCACTAGAAAAGCGAAGGTGTGAGTTTGGCATTTGAATAGGCTGTATCTGAATGTTAAAATCCATACTTTTCTTTTCACCATGCTGTTTCCCAAAAAATCTTACCTATGTATGATTAACAGCATCTCAAAAAATGTGACTTATCTTATTTCTGCCTTGCTTTGTACAATAGATACAGAAATGTATAGCATTTGGACATTTCTCATAACTCATTCCAGTGAGTACTGAGTAAAGACACTGTATGTCCCAAGGTTCAGGTTTAAACTAATATCAAATCAATACACAAAGAAGTTAATGGCAATGGCAGGGTTTGGGGTGTCTGTTAGATGTCCTGAGTGAGTAGCTTAGAAGAATTCACAAGAGGCATGTGCCTTACTGAAAGCTGCTGCCCTAAACAGCAGAAAGATGAGCTCTAAGCGAAGGAAAGAGGCAGCTATCAGAATATGGAAAGGTTCTTTCAGATTCTGGATGACAGCAGATGGCACCGTGCAAAGGACAAATGCATTAACTATTTGGAATTTTTGGTGTCCACTTCATAGCCAAGTGTAAAAGGTTCTTGGATCAGTTGGGAAAGCAGCAACTTTGTTCAATGATAGCTTCCAGAACATGCCATCTGTGGTCCCTGCTTGTTCACATTGCCTGATGAAGACTAGAATTGCTCTGTCTAAAATAACTGATTCTTTTGACTGGTAGTTTTTCTCATCCTTTTGCATTCCTTTCGGAGACTGAATTTGTGTATCACTGGGAAGGACCCTGCTTGAAAGCGTTTTTCCCCTCAGTGATTTCCTGTGTCTCCACAGGCTCACATAGAGTTTGTGAGCAAAGGGGAGCTGCTTTGGTTTGTGGATTCACTTCTCTGTTGGGTATGGTGTTTTCTGGCCATCACATAGGCTTCTAAATTTCACACTGAAAAGCTAGAAAAGAAAAAAAGGAAATCCTGGTAGGTGAGTTCTTGCCCATCATCTAATGACCATTTTTTTTCCTTGCAATCACCATGGTTACCAAAAATCTATAGAAACAGAGATCTTCCCACTTCCTCCTACTGCTCCTGTCCCTTTTCAATTTCCCTTCATCTTTCTAGCTACTGCAGCCTCCCACCTTATCATAACTAGTCACTTCAATATAATCTCCAGATTCTTTGTCTCTGTTTACTTTTATTTCTCCCATTTACTCCCTTTTGGAACTGTCACCTTTCTCCATTATTTTTCTTGATCAAGGTGTTTTCAAATCAGTGTCATGACACACACTTCTAATCTCAGGGCTCAGTGAGCTGTGGGAGGAGGACCCCTGACAGTTCAAGGCCAGCCTGGGCTACATAGTGAGTCCAAGGCCGGCCTGGGCTACATAGCTAGAACAGCTTCAAAACAAACAAAGGGAAAGAAATTTTTATTTAATTTTACTGATTTGAAATTGTGATCACAATGACAGTGGTTAGTTTTTTATATAGCTTATATCTGTGAACGATCCTCTAAAATAATTAATAATGACAGCGATTTCTAGGGGAATATTTAAAGTACAGTGGAGTATGAATAGATCTGATCTAGGACAGACACTCATAGAACAGGAGGCACAGATTTTGAGGACTTAATTCATGACTTCCTACCCACTAAAGATAGAAACACCTCTCATACACCCTTGCTATCAGCCTTTGCTGGCAATGTATGGAACATTTCTTCCCCTTATCCATTATTGCAAAAAACATTCAACAGCAGTGGAGAAACCAAGCTGCCTTTGTGGGTAAGAATCCATATCTGATAGGAAGTCTCCCAAGGATGACACCACACTCATGACCCAGTGTAAAAATAAGCCTACCCCAACAAATCATGAGAGCTAGTTGTGTTCTTTTGTTTATGTTCCCATCTGGTCATCAGAGCCATGCCTCCTTTAGCTCCCCAAGCTGAACCCCTTTCCCTGTCTTTCATATTTTCTATCTCTAATAAATCTGCCTGAATGTACCTCTCATTGAAGTGCCTAAATTCTTTTGTTATGTTAAAAGTCAGTGAACCCATTCCGTAGGAGTTGAGGGAAGAAAGTTGTAGTCTTGGTCTCCTCCTCAGGGAATCTTTACAGACACCATTTTATAACCTGCCAATTTTATGATTTTCATTTGAATTGAGCTGAAGAACCCTGGGCTGATCTGCAACAGATGCATCATTTAGATCTAAATGTAACTGCACTGTAGAGGAGTGTACTCCTTAAACGGGCTGTGCTTTGGGAGTGCAGGGGGTGGGGTGGCTTGTCATTTTCAATACGAGAGAATACTGAGATTTTGCAGAAGGTTTGGAATCCTTGGCCCTGCCCACTAAATGCCACTGGTGCCAAGTGAGTCATTTGGCAAGCAAGAGCATTCACACAGATTTTCAAATGAAGTGGTAAGGCCTATTGTACTGTGGCACTCCTACTCATCATGTTAAACCTAAGCATGTTCCTTAAAACCATGCCGTACTTTAGATAGATGCTCCCTTATAATTTGTTCAGATTTCTTATGGTTACTGTGAAATATTTACAGCGATCACACAAATGTGTTGGTGTTCCAGACTAAGTGCCAGGCGGTGGCTGAAAGATGTGACACATAAGGTTTAGGAAGGTAGCTCAGTGGTAGGACAAGTGCTTAGCGTACCCATGAGCCTTGGGTTCAGCTCACACTCCTATAAAAAAAAAGAGTAAAAGGAAGAACAGTGACCCACAGAAAATTCATTATTCTGTTTAAAAGCAGAGAACTTGTTTTGATCACATATATAATATCTTTTCATTCCCTTACTGAATTCTTCAGGTAATGATTCTAAAGGTCATTCCCTTCAGTGATTCTGATGTGAGGAATTCTTTTTGCCATTGGGTTTTGGCAAAAATTGACAAAGTCAGTACATTACAGCACGTGAATCCAGCTTGAACACTTGGTGCTGTGTCACTGGGATCTGGAAAATAACTTCTGGCCAGAATGCAGGCCCCAGTGATCTTGGTTCGATGGCCTCATGCTGTGAATCAGGGAATTTCAGCCCCTTTGTTGTGTTAATATTGACCCCAAGCATGGCAAAGATCTCGGTGTTAGAATGTAACAGTAGTGAATTGCAAAACCAGATGAAAGCTTAATCAAAGCTGCTGCATGGAAATGCTTCCAGAAATGACTCCACCTATGGCAAATTCTAGGGTAAACTAACACTGTTGAAGACCTAAAACCTACACTGAAAACAACAAGCGATTTTTATCATTATCATTTTTGGGGTCAGCTCCACCATTATTTATGTGCTATTTATTAGAACATTCATACAACCCTTGAGAACAAGATAAAAGGAAATTGAGCGCTTTGTAACACATGATACTGAGGTTAAAAATAAAACATGGAGATTCAGGATGAGCAAAGCCTAAATATGCTGCCTGCTTTGAGCCAGTGGGAGGACTTCACCAGGTCAGTCATTCATTCCCTGCTGTGTCTGGCTTGCAAATAGGAATAATCCCCTCACTCCCATGAGATGAGTCAGCCTGCAGCTCCATAGAGGCCAGTTCCTGGGCAGAGATCATGTCAGGAGAAATGATTAAAGAAGATCATGTTTGACTTTATTGCTGCCCAGTTGGTGAATTTTATTTTTAGAACAATCACTTTAAACCTTACGGACTGAAATGTGCTGCTGTTAACTGCCTGGGTGATTTTGCATGAATTTAGTTTGCTTTAACACGTATGGGAGGGGGGTAAGTAAAGGGACATTAATTTCACATTTGAGAGTTGATGCATTGCTTTGAAAATAACTTAAATCTTGATGGAAGACTTTGCTTTATTTTCCTTCTCAAAACAGACACAATACTGTAGTCAAATTCAGGGCTCTACCTGTCTTGACTAATGTTATCTTTCCTCTGATCCTCATCCTTCCTCACTTCAATCTTACCATTAAATGAGCACTTAGCATATATTAAGTGTTTATTTAATTGACCATTTCATTGACAGTGAATTTGGCTTCCCAGGTTTATATCTGAGGGGAGTTGAGAACTCCTGACTTTTACTGTATTTGCAAGAACATGGTGGTGGTGGTGGGGTGTCCTGTCTTTTTTATTCTTTTGCGTCTACCTCCCTCAAGTGGAACCCTGGTCCACATTAAACATATCTAGTTGTAAAGAAGTATCTGAAAGATTTTTGTTTAGTTTTTGTTGTTGTTGTTGTTATTTTGTTTTGTTTTGTTTTTGCTATTTCTCTAATCTGAGCTAATCTAAAAAATGTGTAGGCTAATACACTAACAAAGGTAATATACCAACAATAATCACAATAATCAAATACTACCAATAATAAATGTTGTCAGTGAGTCAATGTCTAGAAACCTACTTAGAGCAGGGAGAGCTATGAATGAGATATTTTATATGCCCTAGGTCAGTGAAGGGTAGTACTGTTAAAAATGTCCTACTCCACCATGTGATCTCTGTGACCTAGTTTATTTTCTACTAGTAGGGATTCATATCTGAGCACTCACTGGTATTTTAATGGGCAGCAGCCATTGTTCATGCAATGGGACCTGTGCTTTGTAATTCCTGGACACTAAACTTGAATCCCAGTTGTGTTTCCAAGCAAATGTTTTAGTGACCACTCCTTCAGTAACCATTCTTTGCTGGCATCCTTTAGAATAAAAGTTTCTTCTAGCAATTGTAAAGGGATAGTTGCTTGATTCCCCAAGGACCTCTTCTTAGTTTATTACTTTCCATATAAAGTGAATGCTGGCATGATTTATTATTTAATAGGCAATGGAAATGTGTCATTTCTTGAGATGATTGTCAGTAAGTATTCTAAAGGATCTCAGGAGAACTATGTGCTTCATCTAATTAAGCTGTTTATTTGAGTTTATTATAGGACAAATGTGTCTTTTGTTGAAGTTATTGCAATCGAATACCAGTGGGGATATACTCAGCTTCTTTCTAACCATACATATATGTTCCCCCATCATAATTTCTTTAAATTATATGAAATCTAGAGGTGACTTTTTGTGTGTGTATATATATATATATTTTTTTTTTTTAGTACTGGTGTAAAACTCAGGGCTTTCCCCCTGGTTTTTAATTTTTTGTTTTTAGCTTGACTTTAGTTTTTAAGTTTTAGCGTCGTGCTGTCATTAAATTTACTTTATCCTTAAAATAAAATCTACTAGATGAGTAGTGAAGAGGTTTAAATTTGAGCATATCTTCCCTAAAGTGTGTAGCTAATCTTACCAAACTGCTCAGGTCCAAGAGAACCTTTTTTGTAGGTACAGTTACTTTTCTTATCAATCCTTAGCATGTATTGTCACTCTCCATTTAGAGTTTTAAGCTCCTGATGAATAGTAAAATAAATTCTTTAGGGGCTTTATTTTTTAAGAATACAGGATACATTTGTGTCATACCAAATAGGTTTGGATAAAATAGCCCAACACTGTTTTCTACCTTAATGGATTTATGTGGCAGTTTGTCATATGTGTGATGAAAGTACTATTGTACTCTTTTGTCAGATATTGGACGTGCATGCCACTCAAGTTGTGAACTGTGTTTTCTGTATAGCCCATAATGTGTCGAGCTACTGTATATCCAGTTTCACTGAACACATTAAAAATTGAAAAATGCGTGCAGCACAAGGAAAGATCACATGACCTTTAACTGAAATTCTCTTCTCTCATGCCACCCTGGAAAGAATTCCAAATAGCCAGAAGACAGATATTCCAAAATCATCTCTGTCTTCAACATATTTACCACATGAGCTCATCATGGGGCATCCATACCAATACAAAGCAATGATTATGAACCAGAGCTACCTTCTGCACTGGGCTGTTGCCAAGATCAAATGAGATAACCTAGGTGAAAGTGCTTTATGAACTTTAATGGCATTATGCTTTGAAAATGTGACATTATTTAGTGCCCAGGAGCAGAGCAGCAGTAAATAATATCTCAGTGGCTCAAATTAATACAGATGCCAAAAAAGCCTAATTTGGGAAATGACTTAAAAATCAAAGAGTTGCATTCCACAAGCAGTTTCCCAGGCTGTGATTTTCAGGAGTTGTCTTAATACCAAGCAAGGAGGGAGGATGAGGAAGGGAAAATGAGGCTAAGTAGGGAAGCCAGGTTTCCACAGTGAAGAGCAGGCCCTGGGAAGTTGAATAGAGCTTTTAATCTTTTTCAGAGCTTCCCTTCTTAACCTTCTGTAAACCCATCCTGCACTCCTCTTCAGCTGTGGCAACCCAGCTTCAAGAGTATTTCTGTCTGAACAATTTATTGAAAGAAAATGAAATAAAAATGCCATGATGGAAAGCGTCAGGAAGTGGGATGCTAGACGGGAGGGAGTATGGAGGAGGGTGGGTTGGGCTTGACGGGGAGTATATCACAGAAGAGAGGAGTGGGAAGATGGAATTATGCTCGATTTGAAAAGCCTTTTGTCCAGTGCGATCATTTCCAAACCACACACTTGATGGGAGCATAACTAGGAAAGGCTATAATTCACATAGTCTCTTGTTCAGTAAGAGCTGTGTGGATTTCTGGGGACAAAGTTTTAGGAGAGCACAAACACAAACACAGTCATTACTGTTGTGAGGCCTGTGAAAGCAAGTGTGATAAAGAGTATTTGGGGAGTTTTCGAAAAGAATGTTGTAGAGAGGATAGCATTTCTGTAATTCAAATATCTGAGTACAACTTGAACCTGGATAGAAATACAGAGAAGTATAATTCCAAGGCAATAGGTTAGAGATCTTTCGTACCAAGCAGCGATGTTCCTGGAAGTGCTAAAATCTACATTGGTGTTTCTAAATTCAGGCGCTGCTGTCGCTGGTCTTGGATGATACTCTGAGCGTAGAGGATATAGACACTTGTTACTTCCAGGAGAATCTGAGTGGCTTGCCAGAGGATCCATTCCCAGAGGCGTAAAGCAGGCTTCGTTGCTCTGGGTGATAAGATGGGCAGAGCAGTTCCAAGTGCTTTTTTGTGGTTGTTGTTTTGTTTTATTCTGCTTTTTAATTCAAAGTCTCTTATTGCCTGCTATATTATCTAAATCATCATCAGGTCTTATCTATTGGTAGTAGTCCTACTCTTTGTTCAGGACATAGGCAATACACTGGTGGCAAAACTGATGCTTGTTTGACTGCAGTGTAATCTCTAAGACCCTAACGTGGCAAGGCAAAGCCTCTCCATGTGAGTAAGACCATGTGCTGGTTCCGAACAGTTCACTTTCTATATTAGTTAGGAGCCAATTGGCAGTGAGCCTTCCTAATGGTGGCAGAAACTCCCTCTTGTTACCCCAAATCTATTCTCTCTCATCATTACTAATAACTCTGTCCAGATCAGCCATATGGCCTGTTGAAAACCAAAAAAATCAACCTCCCAGACCTGTTTTTTTGCTCCAAGTAGCCTCGTGACATAGTCCACACAATGAGACATACACAGTGGCCTCCAAGAAAAGAGATTGTTTTTTTCTGATAAAAAGTCATCATGCTTGCTGTGCTCTTCAATTTTCCCCACTTCGTCTGGAAAGTGGACACAATGTGATGGTAAGAACGAGGCTACATTCTGAGGACAGTAAGATATAGTAACCTCTTTGAGCTTCTATACAAAACCTGACCAGTTTTCTGAATACATTCTTGCTATTAGTGGGAAATGAGCTGCCCTTTCCTGAGTTCCGCCTGTGTACTGCCCACGTGGTCTGGGCTGATTCTATGCTCATCGTGCCACAGGTAAGCAAACTACTGCCACACTGAGTTTCAGCTCAGCCACCTCGGTTATCAGCCAAGTTGCTCCTTTATACTTGGATGATAGATTTGTTTTTCATTTTTTTTTACATTAGGTATATTTTACTTTCCTTTTTGAACTCGTATATGTTTAAAGTCATTTCTGCCATGAGCATTAAACTGACAATTTTAATTAGCTTCAATAATTTTTACTGTCTAAGCTTTGAAATAAATGACACTCAAGAAAAATGGCTATTTGCCTTCCATGGTCTGTAATATTATTTAAACCGTACAGTCACATTCATTGTTCACCTTCATTCCAAAAAAAAAAAAAATTCCATTTATTAATACTCCCATTTCACTCTTCAAAATAATCACTCTCCTCCACCAGAGCTCTCTTTATCCACAGTAACTCAGTTATGTCAATTATGTAATAGTTTGGTCCTTTTTGGCTTTTGTTTCATTCTGCCTCTTTTCTCTCTCTGCAAAGCATCCTGCAGAGAAATAAGAGAGGAACACGCCTGCTGGGCCTGATTTTCTTTTCTAAAATAGCTTCGGCTACTGGTTAATGATAAAAGGAGTTGGGTCATGTAGAAGCCAAAAGCCAGGCAAGTGTTTAGTCTCCTATTGGTACAAAGATGACTGCTGGACAGAAAATGGATTCTGTGTTTAGTTTGAACATAAGCACAGGGCAAGAAGACATGGTAGAATCATCACTATACCTGGATTCAGGTCAGCAGGAACTTCAGCCTGTAGATTCCAGTTGATAATCCTGTAGATATTCTGATGCTGGGCCGATCTCTCTGCCCCTCTGGACCTCAGTATAAAATATGTAGCCTCCAAGATTTCCTCCAACTCAAATATCATAAACTGTTCTCATAAAATAATGTTTACTTTATACCTATGGTGGGTCAGATGTCTTGAATATGTAGGAGTAAAACAAGCAGAAGGGAGAATACACCAATGTTTTCTCCCTGACTTGTTTTTTTTTTTTTGTTCCACCAACGTTTGAATTCATAGAATTCAATAGAAGTCAGATTATCTTAAGAGATACAGAAGATAAGATATGGAGAAAACAGAAATGTTAACTAAAATATGATAACTTCCACATCTTCAGTGAAAGTTTCTTGGATCATTATATCTGTCCCTGATCTCACCACTCACGGAATCGCGAAGCATTTTGGTCACTACCGTTCATTCAGAAGTTAATAATCATCCATACTGGGAAACCTTTTTCTGGATCTTTTTGTAGCCTTCCCAACTAGACTGAAACTCTTAGGAGTCTGGGTACTTCTGTATGGTATAGACTTGTGGTCTGAAGTATGAAATAAACTGTTGGTAAGTGCTTTGGATCTTCTTGGAAATGGAGAAACATAGTAAGAAGTCACAAAAGGCATTAGATATTTATGGTCTCAACTGAGATCACTGGAAGGCAGAAATGATAGCTACTGAGAATGTCAACTTCATGGGGGCTGACCACTTGTTACCTAGCATAAGCCAAAAGGAGCGTCCACCCCCTGAGGAATGCTCAAATATGACAAAGTGAAAGGCCAATTAATGGCTGTTAGAGCAAAGTTGTTTTATTAACTTAATCCATAATATTTGTCCTTCTTCTCACATCACTAAAGGTTTACCTTAAAGTTACTTTGCAAGAAAGTGTTTGAAATCACTACTTTTTGGTAAGAAGGGATACAAATACTGAGGAAGAAGAAGGAAAGGGAGGAAGGTGATAAGATGATGATCTGTAGATACATTTCAGTCATCTCCTGGCCCCTTTGTATATGGTGTCTACACACATATTTCTCCCTCTATTTGTGTATCCATGGAAGGAAGGAGTTCATAGTTATATCTTTATCTTTCACAGTATATATCACTGAGTTATCCATAAAGTAGATCTCTAAACAGGACTGAATCGATGGATAAACAGAGCCAATTCTTCCTCCCTAGTTCCAAGTGGAACTAGAAGATGTGGCAGCAGAATATTTTTCAGAAAGAAAAGAAAAGGTTCTAAAGTTGTTATTTGTGAACTGAACAGTGAAAACATAAAGATCAGTATGATTCCTCTGGTCAAATCTTCCCATTTGACTCTCTGCCTTCCCAGCTCAGTCTTAGACAAATTCATAATCAACTTGATTCATGTAGGAGATGCCAGCAAACAATGGCTTTGGTGGAAAGTCAGTGACTGCTGACTGATCCAGGACTCTGCTAAGAGACACCTTTTCTAAAGTTGATTTTTGTTTTTATATTTAGTAAAATAAAATATTCTTAAACTATGGGAGAATAGAAGTGAACTTATTTTTGTCCATGACACCTAGAGCTAAATGTCTCTGCCTAACCCCTGGTCTTCACAAATGTGGTTGCTCTGGGAGCCAAAACTAGTCTTGCCTGTCCCTTAGCTTTGTAAACTACAGCATCGTCCTGAATCTCTGTGCCCTTAGATTTAGCATCAGTGATGTCAGGTTAGGTTGAGAGCCTCTTTAAGGGGAGTGATATAGGGAGGAATTCAGTTCACACTTACAAGGTGCCTAGTACAGTACCTGTATAATCCCTAGTTATTGCTTGCTATTCTTTCAACCTCACATAGTGTCTTCATAGTATAATAGATACTTAAAATGTTTTTGTTAAATGAATGCATACATGAAGCCAATAGTAATAGTTCTCTATTTTTGTTTAGCTATGTTTCCCTTAAAGAGTTTTGGAAAAATTATATATTTCCTTAAAAACCTTTGAAATAAATTCCTAAATTAATCAACTGTAAAGGAGGTGATTGCTAGTATATTGTGTATGCTTACATTGTAAAATAAAGTTCTTATACCATTGCTTTAAATTATTGGACATCTAATTCACAAAGGTATCACCATAATCCATTTAAAAAGCATGAATAGGTTCTTTAATAACATCTTCAAAATTCCTTCAGTCCTCATCCCCGCTGCACTGTTGTTCACATATCATCAGAAAGTGATATTAAAGCACTTGAAAATTTTCTTTGACTTTTAACCGTCAGTTACTCCAGGGTCATTAATCAAAAAACTTTTCTGTACTGAACTATAGAGATGTCATTATTGAAAGTAAAATAATCATGTGTATAAGCCATTTTCTGAAATCTACTTGGTTCTGTTGACTTTTTTACCTATGTTTATGTCAAAAACTACTATCTTAATCACATAGCTTTGTAGTAAGTTATGGAATCCAATAGAGTGAGTCTTCCAACTTTATTATTCTTCAAGATACTTTTGGCTCTTCTATTTTGTTGTATTTCCATATAAATTTAGAATTAGATTGTCAATTTCTACCAAGAAAGCAAGCTGCTGTGATTTTGTTTGGGATTGCTTCCAATCTGTAGATCAATTTGGGCATGACTGACATTGTAATAAGATTGAGTCTTTTTATCCATGACCGTGGTATGTCTCTCCATTTATTTACATTCTTAATTCCTCTTGGCAAAGTTTTGCAGGTTTTAATATAGTAGACTTAAAAGTTTTTCATTAGATTCATCCCAACTATTTGATGTAGTTGCAGCTAAGGTTATAAATACTCAAAAACTTATCTTCAGCTGAGCTATAATGACACTAATTATTAACGTACAACTGATCAATACAACAAATAACTTTTGAAGAATAATTCTAAGAGTATATATTTCTTGCAAGTTTATTACCAAAGGATGGAAGTGATAATGATTCTTTGATGAACCTAATTATCTAACTATCCTTTTTAATAGCATCCAGGCTTTCTTACACCTCAGAACAATATACTGCAGTGAGATGCTGAAGGAAAAACTGTGCCTTTCTCTTGGTAAATGAGAGCATGGGAAGAGTGAAAGTGAAAGATAAAGATAAAGATACCTGCAGAGCACAGGGGCATACCATGCTTATATCTTAGTATTTACAGAGTTTGAGGATCTGGAAATTCCTGCTTAAAACCGTCCATGATTTGCCTTTGTGTGTGCTTAGGGTACACAGATGTGTCTGTGAGTGAAAATCACTCTTGTGGAGCAACAGTCCAAGTGAGGGGGTGATATTTGCAAATGTCTCACCTTCAAAGAGGGAGAGTTTATCTGTAGAGTGCACTGTCGCTTTCTGCTTTTCTCATGTTCTCTCTCTCATCCTTAGGGTCTTTTGTCACTTGGAATCCGAGTTACTAATTTGAATATGCTACTAGCACTTACTAACACTATACTGATACTTGCTATTGATTGTTATAATCAGTATTAATTATGAGTTCTTTACCTTACTGTAATGATTATGTATAGCTGATCTGGCAAAAATAGATGATGTTGGGCCGGATGGTTGGCTCAGTGGTTCCGGCGCCTGCCTCGCAAGCGCAAGGTCCTGAGTTCGATCCCTGGTAACCACATATAATGCTGGGCGTGGAGACACGCTCACCAACAATCAACACCGCATACCACAATGCCGGACATGGTGGCTCATGCCTGTAATCCCAGCACTTGGGAGGCAGAGACAGGAAGATTGCTGAGTTCGCGGCAGCTTGCCTGGGCACCATAGTGAGCTCAGGGCCAGCCTGAACTACAAAGCGAGACCCTGTCTCAAAAAAAAAAAAAAAAAATTGTTTCCTAACAGTATTAGTAATGAATAGTTAAATATAATAGTGACAAATATAACTGTACTAATTACTAGTTTGAGCTACCCTATTCTGTTGATTGACTTGTCAGGGTAACTCAAGGAACTGTGGCTCTCTAGGTTCTGATTATATATCTATAAATGGTTTACTCCCATGGTATAACTCAAAAATGATGATAAGAGGTATGATTGAAGCAGATGTTCCTAAACCAGATACAATTTCTGAAATAGTTAATTCCTGTTTTTCAGATGCCACATCAATAATTTGAGTTCCATTTGGGTCCAATTCCCAGAGAATATTTTTGAAGTAAGGAAATAACATGAGCACAAATAGACTGGGCATTAATTCCAGGATTAGCAGCTGTGATATATATGGGAAGGTACATCGTGAATCTCATCTCTGTTTATTATATGTCACCTATTCGTGAAGTACATTCAAATCAAAGTCTCCTCAACCCCCAAACCTTACCACAAATGCAGAAGGAAAGAAAAAGTTATTGAAGGAGCATTTCATCATATGCACCTCACAGAAAGCCCACTTTCCAGTTGTAAAGACAAGAAGAGAAACCTCACCTGTGTCTGTTTGCTTGGTTGGTTGCTGGGGGTAGAGTCCAGGGATCCACACGTTAAGTGGATGTTTTATGTAAGTAAGCACACACAATCTGCCACATGCACGTTCTCGAGGTAAAGAATGACTAGTCTTCAAGACAGGACTTGACAGCAGTTTCACACCCATAGTTGATTTTAATTCACTTGATGATTAAAGTGACTTCCTGTGTTAGCTAATTGACCTTGTTCCAAAGAAAATAAACACTTAGCCCTGTGAAATGAGGTAGTTCAGAACCTGGAGAAAAGAACAGCCTGAGGATATTATGCCCCCTCCCCCAAGAACTTAGAGATAAGGACTGTCTCTTCTCTCTCGAATGATTTCCCCAGAAAGACAGTCCTGGGATGTAAAGTGGCACGAGGCTTACTCTGACTGTTCACAAGATTTAGAATCATTTCAGACAGTCAGAAAAAAATTTACAATTTCAGTTTTCAAAAGAAAGTTACCTACGGGGGGAAAAATGGGAGGGAGATCCTTTTTCTTTTCAACAGACACTGATTTTTTTCTTATATTTTTAAAGTTTGTATTTACCCTTACACACTTTGGGAAGCCCCTTGGTCTGCTTGAATCAATTTCTACATCTGTAAAAAGGGGGAAATAATGCCAATACAATTACTTTACTTCACAGAGGACTTAAATAAAGGTACTGTGAAGCTTGTCATTTTAGGTGTTGAAATGATTAGAAATTACAGATCTTTACTGGTTAATACAGTACATGAAAGCAGTTAACCTAATACATAAATGGAAACTTAAGTTTTAAAAGAATCTCTCTTTATAAGGCCAAGAGTACTTCTGCGACAAAAATACTTCAGTCCTACATTAGTCTGACAACACTGAGTGTTTAATCTCTCTGTGTGCCACCCATAAAACCAGTTTATATAAATTTTATCACCAGTGTCTTGTTATCAGTATGTCCTAGTTCCATTTCATTGTTAAAAATAAATGCCACTGTAAATCCACCAGTTTAATCACTATTAAGTAATTCACTGAGATTCACATATATTCCAGAAACTGTATTTTTCCCAAAGATATATCAGTAGTAATTATTTTGATTAAACATTACTGCAAGATTCATTTAAATGCAAAAACATGAGTAGGAAAAGAGTTTAGATATGCTGAAAAATAGGCAAGAAATGCTTTATTTCATGGTAAGTCCTTTTAAAAAATTTTAAATAGAAGAAAAACCCTGATGCCATTGCATGACTCCAGAGTTACTTCGATTTGACATATTTGACATATCATGGGATAAAATATGAGCAAAAGAAAAATAGCTAAGAATAGCTCCACGATAATCCAAAGTATAAAAATTAAATTGAATAGTCAGAAACACTCAGGAATCTCAAGCATGGTGTGCTTGAGCCAGTATTCATGCCAAAACCAGGCTCATTAAGCGACTGAAACAGAACACTGAGACAGGGGTTGGTTCCTTGGGCACCAAACTCATCACGTTGTCATCAATTCATTGATGAGACCCAAAACATATGACTGATATGTCAAATCAAAATTATCTTTCCCTTCTGTATGTGTGATTCTAACCTTTGGGTCTTGCTAGCTCCTCATGATGGTGTGTGCAAATACGTAATAGGTATACATGCTAAGCTGTTATCCAGCTAGTATTGTTTTGGATATTATGATGAAAGTTAGAAGTTATTCAGAATGAAATGAAATACTGAAAAACATTGTTATAAATCTTAGCCAGGAAATAAATTTTCATGAGACCAGTGATTAACCCAATAGCAAAATGGAATTTATATCAACCATTCATTAATCCCATTTCCTTTCTCCCAACACTATTAATTAAATGTCTGCTCAATTCCCATTCCTGTGCTACACTTGTGTCTCGTAACCAATTACAGCTAATTTTCTTGCACACAGCCAAAGTGGTAACAGTGTTTAATAGTTGATGAAATGTCGTTCCTAGCATTTGCTGTGGTGTTCCTAGCATTTGCTGTGGTGTATCATCCTTAAATATTCCATAACATGTTCGCTCGTTGTGTTTCTAAAATCAAGACTGTGTGGGGAGGACTGAGCTGAATGCAGTCAGTGGGTGGTTTCTCTCCTTTCAGTTCTTTGAGACCCTTATCTGATATTAAATTTTGCCTCTGGAGAAAGCTGTACCACCCAGACTGCCAAAAATAATCATTCTATCTTGCTGTTTTACCTATGACTCTAGAAAAGGCTTCGAAAAAATAAGTTTTTGATGGTGCTTTACAAGTTGTGTCTACCTGATCACTTTTTCAGATTCAAAAGGAAGGGCCATGTTTAAAATACAGCTTCTGTG
Organism: Thryonomys swinderianus; assembly: GCA_004025085.1. Lineage (NCBI taxonomy): Eukaryota > Metazoa > Chordata > Mammalia > Rodentia > Thryonomyidae > Thryonomys > Thryonomys swinderianus. The sequence continues at coordinate 62,778 of PVIC010001601.1, forward strand.
ACATGATTCCCCCTTCTCTCTCTCTCTCTCTCTCTCTCTCTCTCTCTCTCTCTCTCTCTCTCTCTCTCTCTCCCTGCCTCTCTCTTTCTCTCCCCGTCTCTCTGTCTCATTTATCTCTCTGTCTCTCATAAATTCAGTTTTTGTTCTAAAAGTAAGTTTCCCATAGGCTTCTGTTTGTTTTTGTTCAAGGGAAAGAAAAGTAATATTTTGTTATAAGATAGACCTGGATTCCAGTGATACCTAATAATTTACTTGGTCTAAGTACTTTCTCCCTGATATTCTCCACCCTCCCTTCCATATACCCCACATGATTGAAGATCTGTAAATAAACACTTAACCTCCTTAGAGAAGCTCGCTATTTAAAGTAAGCCAGTGAAGAATCCTTTTGTTAGGCAAATAAGCCTTTTATAATCACCTCTGGCTCATCTGCACAGATTTTGGTCTATCATCTTTTTTCCTAAAGCACGATGTATTTTATGTTTTTCCAAAGAAGTGAAAATTTGCCTTGATGTACAAAACCGGGATCTGGAGGGGAGGACAGCACACACTGTGTAAGATTAGTGATGGGGTTAAGTACCAGTGTAACATTTTCTTTGAGCTGCATGGCTTGAACAAGCTCTCACACTGTAATCCAGATCCTTTGTGAGTTTTAGCCTCTTTATTGCATTACTCCTTTCTTTTGATCTGTATATGTGTGGCCTTTTGCCTCTTCCTATTTTTCTATAATTGGAAATGACATCCATATTGAATTGTCATTTCCATCTTTTATATTTCTACTCAAAATTAATTCTTAGTTCCATCTACATACATGAAAGAGTTCAAGGAGACCTATATAGATAGGCATAAGCTCATTATGTTTTCACATTTCAGCAAAAGTAATTCATTATGTTTTTGTCTCCATCATGATAATATGTGTGTATTTAAATCTGTATTATCTTTTTCATAATATTTCTAATTTCAAATCATTCTGGCCCACAGACAAAAGAGATGCTTTCTAAATATAAGGACAGATTGTATAGCTGCTTTCATGAATGAAAAACTTACTATTATAATTGAAAGGAAATAATGGTTTAATTAGTTTTTAGATGAAAGGACTCCTGCAATCAGACTGTTTGTGATGGCATTTATGAAACAGTTTGGCACTACTGTAGCATTGTAATTAAGACTTTCATTGCAACTGTCAGAGACCAAGAGTGGACTTTCCCCTAGAATCTGCCATTAGGCCTGCCTCCTCGGGGTCCGCTGCTCTTCTCTACTAAAAGCTTTGAAATTGTGTTTGACTTCCTCTAATTCAGCTGACAGGGGACTGGAAATTCCATCACTTTTCATACTCACTGAGTATGAAATAGTGTTAAATTGTGACACATCTTCCATGGAGTAGTTAATATGACATAGAAACATCCTATTACCAAGAAGGCCTGTGATCTAGGCAAAGAAGGCCCAGAGACTTCTCCTGAGGTCCTGGGTCACCTCTTGAGCACTGGCCCGAGTAGTTAGGCTGCAGAAACCATTCTGTTCATGAATAGAACCCTGGTATGCTTCTCTGAAAAGCAGTTCCTCTGAGAAAGTGGATATTATGGAAAAGTGTTCAAGGGGGGATGTTTCTACTATTCAGTAGAAGTTGGGAAAGCCAAGGGAAATAAAGCTGAATTAATTTCTTTTATCAAGAATTGTCAGTGCCTTCACATATGAATTCCCAAAGAAAGATGAGAGTATGAGATGACCGTATGTGTTGTATGGTGTATTTTACACAAATATTTGAGGACCTGTTTTTAGAAGCAAATTCAAGGCTTATATTGCACAGGTCTTTTTCTGAGACTTGGAGACCTAGCCAAGGAAGAGCAGTCTGTGGTATTCAGTGATAGTGGTGATAGTACAATAGGTTGCTGAGTTAGATAAAAATTACTATATATTCAGAGATGGATTTGGCTCTGAAGGCATCTAGCACATGCACAGAAAATCAGATAAATCAGAATTGTGAGTACAGCAAATCTAAAAAGCTGTAATAGCCAGGCCTCCAAGATAAACAGCAACATAACACTGTAATTGCCACCACCTTGTCCAGTAGACCAGATAGATCTGAGGCACATTGGTGGGTGACCAGGACATCAAGACTCATGCTCCCTTCCTGTCCTCCAAAATGCCACTGTTCTTTCCATGTACCTTTACTAAAGGACTTGTTTTTCTGTTGGATCAGTGTAGCTATACTTGTAATCCTATATTGATTGTATCCAGGCTGTAATTTTTCTGTATAAATAAATTACCCTTGAGAAAGAACCCCAGTGGCCACCTATTTAGGACTTCTCCTGGAAACTCAGGAGCTATTCTTGCACTTATTTCTAATAAAAATTCCTTGACTTACTCCTTTGGTTCTTGGCTTTATTAATCGATACTGAAAGACTACAAGCTCCACCCATTTGCCATCTAGCAGTGCAGGAGTTATATTTTTCCATTGTCAGAAGTAGTGGTGGCTATAGTGATGGTGGTGTTTCTATTGGATGTAAGATCAGCCTTCCTAACAGGCTTCTTCAAGTGTCTTTCATTCCCTCTTCATTCCCAATCTACTATTGCTGGAGAGGTATGTCAAATCTCTCAGGTCTACTGCATGGAGAGACAGATGTGGTAGAGAACCAGTTCCTTGTGATAGTCTCTTGCCTTCCATACTGCTTCCTGCTGTACTGGAGCATCCTGTGTGGCATAGTAAAGAAGGCACAGGCCCACCTGGGTTTAGAATCTGCAACTGGCTGGTCTAAGGAATGTTGGCAAATTTGTAAGGTATCTAAAATAGTCTTCATCCATTAATAAAAGGGAGCTAAGAGTTCCTTGGTTCAAGTTATGGTGGAGTTATAAGATAACCAAATAAGTTGCCTGTACCATAGCAGACACTCATTTAATGACAGAAGTTGTTATTATCTTAAGATTTTAAAAAACTTTTTTAGATTTTCTTTTCCAGCAACTGCACTATGACCACTATTAAGATGCAAATTGAAAAGTTGGTTGAGCATTCATCTGTTTACAAATAGTTTTATGCTTGGTAAGAACCACTGTTATGATTAACTGGAGTTTTAATCTTTCGTACCTCACTTGGAATACTGTGAAAAAGTGTATTAAAATATTGAAATGGTACAGGTTTTTAAAAATCGTAAAAATATTTGATGTCAGGTAGCTCCTTCAACTAATAGGAAGTATAATCTCTTCTTTCCTATGAGTTTCTTCATCATTTCTCTGAATATGATATTGGAAATAGTAGCTTCTGTTCTATAGGCTTAGCAAGAATTAAGTAATTTGATGTAAAATTGTGTTTAGATATAACTTGTGTTTAGATGTTAACTTTCAAGATATTTATCAGTTTTCATAGTCATTAAAATTGGCACATATTACCAAATAAATGCATAAAAATTGACATCAGAAAATTTCACATACTCATAGGAAGTCATATTTCTATGACAAAAGTGAAGCAGTATCAATTTATAGTCTGTTTTGACCTCAGAACCCATATCAGTTTAAAAAGTAGTTTTGTGTCTATTTGCACTTAAGTTCTAATTCTCAGTCTTGTCTAAGGTTATCTTCCCCCTTTCCTCTCTGCTATGTGAGATTATAAAATATTATCCCGAGGATTAATCTGAAACTAGGCATTAAAAATTACTTCATAGACTATGAAACATTATATACTTCAGAGTTCATTAGATGATGAATTATTTCTTGCAGTAGGGTATTCATAGAGGACAGGAACTGTCTCACAGTGTACAGCTAATTACAAATAATTAATCCTTCTATAAATTTTCACAGGAATGCTCTAAATTTAGAATATTTGTATCACTTATACTCACATTTTATTTAAAAAATTTGGTTTCAATTTCCAAGCAGGCCAGGGTTGGGATATGTACATTTAATTGGCTGTTGAAAAATGGTTAGCCAGGTTAATGTGTTTTTTGTATGGATTTGTTCTTTAGGTTCTTACATAATACCGATACATCTGGAAGATGTGAGGATTTCCTCTATGACACCAAATCTAAAATTTAGGAGCATATTCTAGTATCCCTAGCTCTCTTACCAGGATGTTTTAAATTGGCGATGAGTTGACAAGTTTGCCTGGTTCAGGGAAGAAAGACAGAAAAAGAAAAGGGTGGGGGGAGGGAGAGAGAGAGAGAGAAAGAGACAGAGACAGAAATGTTATATATTTTGTAACACTAGAATAGTTGGAATCAGAGATGATAGTAGAAGAAACAGCAGAGTTTGAGGCAGCCAGGTCACAAGGGTGACTGTACTCTGGAAATTATAGTGTAATTTTCTTGAACTAGCTCTACTGCTGTAGGTTTACTCAGCTCAAAGTAATACTTCGAAGAATGGGTAGGTTACATGTATTTCACTGTATAAGATATTTTATTTTCTTATGCTCTCCTTTGTCTGTCTTCCCAAGAAAGATAAAAGGGTCCTTAGTGGGCAGTCTCACACTATTTTTATCCTTTCCTAGCTGTACAAACTATAGCTGAGTGAAGACTATAATCCATTCTAGATTGGTTTACTACAAGCTGTAGTATTCTCTCCCACCATTTCCCAATATTTAGAAATTTAGAAAGAATGTTTTTTAAAAGCTGGCACTTTTTAAAGAGAGCAATTTCTAAATATTTTGTTTTCATAGCTAGACATTGTGCATGTTTTCTGACTGCATGATCAATTAAAAATCTGCTCCATGGACATGGTCAGTCACATGTGCAAGAATATATACAGTAGAGGGTGAGCACTGACCTAAGTAGTAGTAAAACAGAAGTATTGAAAACACAGCAGGCAGAATGACGGCCTCCACCAGTGTTCACGTTCCAGTCCACACCACCTCTGCACACATACACATTGTATGGCTAAAGGAACTTGACATATGGAATTAAGATTAGAGAGGTTCAAAGGAAAATTATTTACATTATCCAGCAACATCTAAGGTAATTGCACAAGTTCTCAAAACTTGAGAATCTTTCCTGACTGGAATTAAGAGTGACCCAGCCACAAGAGCAGATTAGGAAACAGCTAAACTGCTAACTTTTTAGATGGGGGAAGGAGATATAAGGCAAAAAAGTAGAATGCTTTTGGGAATGGACAAGACAAGGAAACATATCTTCTACACACTTCACAAAGGAGTGTCATCTGGAAAAACCTTGCTTTCAGTCCTTTAGAAATTGTGTTAGGCTTCCAAACTATGGAACAAATGTTTGCTAAGTCAAGACACTGAGTGGGTGTTAATTTGTTACAATAGGAAAAGAAAACAATTTTTTTTTTTTTTTTTTAAGACAGGATCTCACTTTGTAGTTCAGGCTGGCCCTCAGCTCATTGTGTAGCCCAGGCAATCCTGGAACTCAGCAGTCCTCCTGTCTCTGCCTCCTGAGTGCCGGGATTACAGGCGTGAGCCACCACACCCAGCATAGTGGTATGTGGTATTGATGGCCGGTGGGCGTGAGTCACCATGCTCAGCATTATATGTGGTTACTGGGATCGAACTCAGGGCCTTGCGCTTGCGAGGTAGGCACCAGAACCACTGAGCTAAATCTCCAGCCCAAGAAAACAAATTTGACAGTGCATATTCTAAAATATATGAAAGTATTTAAATAAATGATATTTAAATAAGTGATAGTTCACTCAAAATGGAAAATATTGCAAATTGTAGGAAAAGCTGGGGGATTTAAATTGTGCCGCTTTGTCCAGGGAGTGATGCAGATGTTCTGCTGAATGAAAGATAAGGCAAGTATAAGAATACAGTGGTGAAATTCCAATTTTCATGAGAAAAATAGTATTGTGAATATGTTCGATCATGTTCCATGTGTGTAAATAGAAAGAGGTCTCAATAGCTATCTGACACATTACTACCAACATTTTCAGCACTGGAAAGTATGTGGCATGTGAGTGTGTCAAAATATTTAACATGTTATTTTGTAATATTAAGTACTTTTAAAAGTATTAAGGGCAAAATATAGCCATGAAAAGGCAAGTAAAGCCTGATTCAGTGACAGCCAGAAAAAGACTTCGATCCACATTACATGGAAGTCTTATAGTTGAGAGTAAAAAACTTAGAAGTTACTTATTTTGTTACAAATAATGTTTTCCTTTAGAAACCTTAGATCTACTGAACTTTGCTGAGTTACTTGACTAAAAAACTAAAAGCAAAATGGGAAATAATTATAGGTATTTTGCCATATTACTATATCATGCAGTTCCTTATGTGTGTGTGTGTTACTGTAAGAGAAAAGAAATATCTTTCCTTACTTGTTGCTATTTATGGCTGTGGTCTCTACAACAGAAGACAAAATAACAAGGGGAGAATATGCAACTCATTTAACATAAGTTTTCTTGTATTAGAAAAGAAAATGAAAACCCAAAGGAACATAAATTTGTTTATTTTTAATACTAATTTTGGTGAAAAAGTGGTAAGTTGTGGAGAGCTATAATTGGATGAAGGGAACTGATCAATGGTATTAAGTTCAGGAACTTAATGAAGCCTGTTCAGGTTCTTCTTGGTGACCCAGTTTCTTCAGAGATACCTTTTTTCTCTGCCAATAGGGAGGCACCACCCTGATGAGGGTCTTGTAATCTGTGCCCAAGAAGAAGGGAGAGGGGAAGGTTATTTTGCTGTTTTCTCAAATGATGAAGTGGCACATTCCAGAGTACCTTATCTTGGCCTTGATCATTACGGGCCAAAAACCATGTCAGCCACATAGTTGACACTCACCACATTCCTATTGATTGTCCAGAAATGTGCACAATACTGAGTTTAGTCAACACACATGGACAAATCAATCAACAAATAACCACCAGAGAGCAACATATACCAGGGACTGAAGGCATTCATGAAATAATAAGAAGATAAGAGTGATTTTATAGTGACCCTAACAGAGCAAGGTAAACTACATTTACAGGATGAGGCCAACCATAACAAGATTCTTGGAGAATAGTACATACACACAGGACGTGATGATGAATGACAAAGGAAATTGGGGATTTTTTACAAAGAAGATGACACGTGAAGAGATTTTCATACAACAGGTAAGAAGAGAACAGGAGACTGCAGGCTATGACACAGGAGTCAGTATGACTGAGCCAAATGCAGAAGAGGACACTGGCTGGGAGAATGCTGTGTACAGATATGGAGTCTGGAAAGCATGGTCTGTCTGAGAAAGCAAGGTGAGGGAGAAGGCTGAAGAGCTAACCTGAAATCAAAGATTGCCTGCAACCTTTTCAGATACTATCTGGTGACAGTGGAGGGTTTCAGGCAGAGACATGAAGTGACAAAAGTGTGCATTGCAGATAATGGCCTGGATTTTCACAGGGTGAATCTGATGACACAAAATAACAAAATAGCTGGTCTAATAATTTCTTCAACTCAAGACTTAACTGAACTAATAGTAGGTGATCATAAAATTTATCATCCAAATTGGGGTATTTTTGAGAACAAAAGAAGCATTATTATTAATTAAATAAGACAATAGGAGAAGATTAAAATATCATCCTACCATGGTACAAACTCCTGCAAATGTGAGGTGATTGGATGTATGGTTAATAATCAGTTGGTAAATGGATATTTGAGGTCTCTTAAACACCAGGACCATGTATGGTCTAAAACTATTCTACTGAGAGACAGAAGCAATAAAATGCACACATACATGTGCTGTTTCTGGCTCCTGTATTATAAACAAGAGAGAGAAACAGAGAAGGAGAGACAGAGAGACAAACTGACAGACAGATGGAGACAGAAGGACAAAGAAAGAGAAGGGGGAGGAGATGGGGAGAGAGAAGAGAAAGAGAGTAGGGATTTGTTTTTTGTTTATTTAGTAACGGGATCAAGCTTAGGACTTTGCACTTGCCATGCAGGTGCAACTCCACTGAGCTAAATGCTGGCCTGGGATCAGTTCATGTGCTCATAGAAGCTGAGATGTTCCATAATGGCCATCTGTGTTATGAAGAGCCCTCAGTGATAGTACCATGTCTCAGTCCATATCCAAAGGTCTCAGATACAGGGGAACCAATAATATAACCCTTGGTCTAAGATCAAAGGCCCAAGAATCCCAGAAATCACTAGTTGGATTCCCAAAATTCCAAGGTCACAGAGGCCAGGAGAAGAGTACACCCCAGCCCAGGGGAGAGGATCATGCCTTTTTTCTTCCAATCTGGCTGCAGCCATTTGGATGGTACCATTTATAGTGTGGGTCAGTCTTGCCCACCCACAGGCCAATCTGCTCTGGAAGCACCTTCAGAGTCATATCTGGGAGCAATGCTTACCCAGTTCTGCACATAGTCTGACTGATGTCTCAAATTAACCATTACAAGTGGACTTTATGTCATAGGTCAGGTCTACAGAACCCCAAACCTCCTCAGGAGAACCGTTAGTCATTGTTTAAATGGGTCTCTAATTTAAATGTTCTCAATGGTAATTTTACTAATTGTCACAACTCTCCAGTCCAAGCTCCACACTTGCATATTTTTAAAGCTGTAGCCGTGTTAGTTCTCTCATGTAAAAGAGGTTTTTCACCATCATTCCTAAATAATGAGGTGGACTTCAGCTTAGAAGTCAGGTTAGATACCAGGTTCTTACAAGTGAATAAGAGGAAGAAGGGGAGTGTCCTTGAGTCTATCTATCGAATGTTCATCTCAAAAGTATGTATTCAATAAAGATCAAATAAGCAATCAAAATCAAGAGTTCAGCACACTACAGACATCCCCAGATTAGGTGCAATTTTTTTTTTGAGACAGGGTCTTGCTTTGTAGTTCAGGCTGGCCCTGAGCTCACTATGTAGCCCAGGCAAGCCTTGAACTCAGCAATCCTCCTGTCTCTGCCTCCCGAGTGTTGGGATTACAGACGAGAGCCACCATGCCCAGCTAGGTGCTGTTTTTATGTCTTTACTGGTATAACAGCTTTTTTTCTTAACTTTTCCTTTTTTTTTTTTTTTTGCACTACCATTTTCTCTCAGGTAAAGTGCATTGCATCCAGATCATAACATTCCTCTTGATGAATGATAATCACTTCTTAAATTATCTGTCTTTCTCATTAGCCCAGTGGTCCTTGAGTGGGAGCAAATTTTTCTCTTCCTCTGAGACTTTTAGCAATGCTTGTAGATATTTTGGGTGTCATAATGGAGGGGGTGATGCTACATCTGTCTAGTTGGAAGAAGTCACAATGCTGACAAATATCTAATGTGGATAGTCACCTTCTATAACAGAGACTTATCTACTCCCAAATATCAATAGTAGCGATGTTTAAATGCCATATACTGTATTTTAAATTATAAACAGGCAATGAGTATGACTGTCTTGGTGTGTCCTCAGAGCCTAACACTGTGATCATTACATGAGTCTCAATTTTAATTCATGGAATAAAGAAACCAAGACCAGCAACTGGCCATGACCCAGCTTTGCCAGGATTTCTTCATTATCTTTTAAGTCAACATGTGAGCTTTTGTCAAGGTGTTGTAAATTTCCAGCTCTTAGCTAAATGGTGGAAGCACCAGTATATTAAATAAGAGTGCCAAAACTTTTAATGAAAGTTACCAATAAGAGAACAGGTATTACACAGCTAGCTGTGAGTATTACACCTGATATATCAACTTAACTGGATTCAGAATTACCTACAGACTAGTAAAGTATGCTCTGGATGTGTCTGGGTCTGTCACAGAAGGAAGTACAGTTGTGAGTATGATGTACATATAGCCCTGGTGCCTTCCTCTCTGCACGGTTTCCTGTTCTGCATCCTGGCTGATGTACACGGAACAACTTTACTTTGCCTTGTCCTTCTACCGTCATGCTTCTGCTTGGAGTTAGCTGATGATAGACTGAGACTCCTGAAACTTTGAACTAAATTAAACTTTTCCTCATTTAATTTGTGGGTGTCAGGTATTGTGTCTCAACAGTGGGAAGGCTGACTAATGCACTACCTAAAATAATTCATTTAGATTTCTTAATAAATAACACCTGCAAGCTTTACTGTAGAGCACCGAAGTCACATTTTTACCTGAATTAAATTGTGAGAGAACATGGGGTAAATTTGTCTTGGACTGTTTTGTGAAATGAGAAAAGTGTGAAGGCCAAATTAGAATGATAGCTTTAAACTGGATATATCTGTCTGTCTATCTATCTATCTATCTATCTATCTATCTATCTATCTATCTATCTATCTATCTATCTATCATCTATCATCCAGTAGCTGCTCATTTTTAATACAAAGTAGAAGGTTCTTTAAGGAGCACAAAAGAGGCCAAAGCAGTCAGCCTGGTATTCAGAGCAAGAGGAGTACTCAGAGATTTGGGAAATCCATTTTTCAGTTGTGGGAGGAGATGGGGGTCCATCTTTGTTAAGACAAACTGACACAGGCTTTGTGATGTGAAATACTGCAGAATTTCCTAAGAAATCCATTAGGATGTCTAGAGGCGATAACATCTCCAGACTGCTCCTCAGCTCAGGATTGCCATTTGTTGGTGAAGGCCGCCATCACAGAGTACCATAGGCTTCAAGTAGAAAAAATATTTACCACAGATTTAGATACCAGAAATTTGTGGTCAAGGTCTCAACAGGGTTGGTTTCCTCTAAGGCCTTTTTTCTTGGCTTGTAGGAAGCCCTTGGAATTTTCCTGCCATTTCATAATCCCCTTTTTCTGTGTTTGGATTCATGTCCTACCTGACTGGGGTTCAGCCTAACATCCTCATTTTAACTTAGTCACCTCTTTCAAGGCCCCATCTCAACACGTCATTATATTCTAAGGTATTTAGGGTCAGAAGTTCAGTCTTACAGAGACGGGGTTCAACAACGGGTAGGCACTCAGCAAGTACTTATTGTAGGACACAGAGATCAGTTGCTTAATGTAGGTGGTGGCAGATCCCAGGATACTTGGAAGTCAGGGTAAGCCTGCCTTGTGTGGTTTGCAGCCCGTGGCTAACTCAGAAGGACACCTGTACCTGTGGTTTGTGGTCTTATTCTTGTGGATCCACATACAAAAAAACAGGAAACCCTAGTACTCGCCCCATATATATAGTATTCATTAGCTTGGCAAAAAATTTATTGGTACCGGGAAATGAACTTAGGGCTTTCATGTTGAGCTACATGCAGGGTCTTGTTAGATTGCTATTTCTCAGGCTGGGCTCAAACTTGTGAATTTCCTGACTCAGCTTCCAAGGATGCTGAGAATACAGGCTTAGATCAACACACCCATGTTAGTTTGAAGTTCCGGGTTTTCTATTTTATGGAATTTTGTCCTCATAAGACAAAGGAAGTAGTAGGGATATCTCTGGAAGTGGGCCATTCAGATCAGAAAGGTCTCTCTCAGGAGTGAGAATTCCTCTGGATATCTGAACAGGGAGGGAGAAAGGGGGAGGAAAGAGCATAGCTGGGTGGTTTAAACCTGGCCTGGTGCTTGTTGTCATATAGGTGAAGACAGAGGTGAACTGTCAGGAATTCCTGAGCTCTCTGCCTCTCAGAATTGTGCACAGGGAAGGAAAGTACTTGAGCCCACACAGGAATCTGCTCTCAAGTCTGACTTCCAGCTGATTTTACACAGGAGATGAGCTCTCTTCTGATTTCTAATTTGTGACTTTTTTTTTGACCACCTTCTATTCAGTAATAGTAGCGGATGTCTGACCTGTCCTTCTTTCCCCCAAGTTGTTCTTGTTTGGGGTTCACTAACCCCCACCCCTAGGCTCCAGGGAAAGGATTCAAGTGCCCTTCACCTTCAACTATATAAAGAAACTTCAGTTTGCCTTAAACTATGCAAGTTTTTTTTTTAACTTTCTATTTGCCTCTTCTATATTTTTACCATTATTTGATATTTTTCCCTGTCATTTTTTTTATTTGGGCTCATGAATTAGTCTAATTTTTCAATGCTAAATTATTTGATAACAGTTTTCCCTGTAGTGCCAGAGGTTTCGCCTCGCTTGAGTTTCCTTTTCTTCTCCCACCTGCACACAGAGGTTTAATCCTACTTTTCTATCCTGTTTAGGTAACAACTAAATATATTCCTACATGACAACATTTATGTCCCTGACTCGCGTGTCAGCTACTGGATTTAGTGATAACACACAGTAAAGTAGACAGGTGAAGTTAATGCCATAAAGTCTCCACTCTCAGGGTAGAGAGAGATGAAAAATGTGGGTGATGTAGAGCCCCCAATTGGTCAGGACCAGATCACCTGCTGATCACCCCATGTCCTGACTCTCCAGGCCTCAGCCAATAGATGGGTGACCCATAAGGCTTTTTCAACTCCCTGTATATAAGCTACACTCTTGCTCAATAAAAACAGAAGTGATTCTTTGAAATCATCCCAGAGTCTGTGTCCTGACTCTTTGCCTCATCCTCTGGGTCTGCATCAAAGATACCAACACACAAAGAAACACAGAAAACCAATAAATACATCTTACTTACAGGCTTCCTCAATTGCATTAGTATCTTAGCAGGGACATGGTAGGATCATACAAACAAATAAGTGATTTTCTAACATTAAATGCACGAAACAGTGCATCATAGTGGAAGGGCCATTTATAACACTCTGTGGCTGTCAGATCCATCTTTGGAGGCTTTGTGTTACTGAGGTGTATGAGGTCCCCACTTGGTTTCTTGTGCAGTCTGAGGCAACTTATCATGTTGCATCTGGCTTCTTCGACAAGCCACTGAGGGAGACCAAAATAGAATCCACTCTGGCTGCTCAGGGGGATCTCCCTCTCCTTGGCAGATATGGTGTCCCATGTGATTATAGTCATCAGTGAGGTGTGTTCACCCCTGATTTCATTACCCATGCAGAGGGCCGGAAAGGAGGAATCAACCTCCAGCCCTTGCTCCTTACTCTTCCTTCCATGAGAAACCATAGTTGTCAGAGCTGGAATCGCTCACTACATCAGTCTCAGTCTCCATGTCAGATTCTCCCTTTTTGTTTGCTACATATCTAAATTGTGTCAAAAAAAAAGATTTTAATTTGGTGAAAATTTCATGAGTGTTAAATATCACACAAGTACCCAAAGATTTATAAATGGCAAGTCATGACAAACTCAGGCCCAACCTATAAAATGATGTATTTTCCTTGTACATTCAGTCCACCACCATCCACTCCATCTATTCCTGGTTCATAAGCTGAACACTCTACTACTCCTTAACTATTTTACTATGAAGAATAGTTCAGGGTAAGAAATTTATTTACTGGATGCCGTGTTTATGCTGAATTCAGAGGCAGACATTCTACCTGCATTGTCTCTGTTTTTGTCACAGTCTTGAGTTAGGCATCGTTTTCACTCTTTTTTAGATACAATCTGAGATTATGTGGGGAAATTCCTCTGTATTTCACAGGAAAGTAATGAGAGATGACCTCAGTCTGTGCCTGCTCCGCGCTTCGGAAGTCTTTGACAAGTGCTGGAGGAGGAGATGGGCAGGAGCAACTCTAGCACGTCTAACACTCCCGAGGCTTTAGGTTTCATCTTCAGTGCTCTCCTCAAAGAGATTCTTTCAAAGAAGGAAGCGTGGAAAAAGGTAGAAAATGGGGCACATAGGGAAAATAGACTAGAAATTGCATTTGCACTATCACTTTGCATAATAATCTATAATAGAATAATATTTCTTTACCAAAGAATCCATTTATCCTCCCCAAGTCATATTGCCATAGCCCTCTGGGAGACACTAAGATAACTCTTGGAGCCTTCATTGTAGCTTTTCATGGCTGTAAATGGCCAGATTACTGTGGATCCAAAGAAGCAGGCTGGTATTAGTTTCTGGGTAAACTGATATTTGGGGGATTACTTTCTTCAGTGGTCTGAACCTGGGAAATTTAGCAATCACATTACAGTATTTTGATTTCCACATTTCTCCGGTCACTAATTACAATATTTTATTGAGAGTTGTTCAATAAAAAATGACAGGAGGCCACTGTTTAGACTAAGCTCTTAGAATGGGACAGAAGGGATGAAGGTGAACACCAAAATGGAGTTTTCCATGCTAAAGATCTTCAACACTGACCTGAAACTTCAGAACTTTCTGAACTTCTGATTTAATCAGGATTAGAAAGATATACCAGTTGCTCAAACAAGCCAACCTCTATTTGCATTGGCATTAATCCTCACACACAAAAGGGAACCGAAAGTAACTTGTGAATTTACTAGTTAATTTCTTATTATGTTGTTTCTGTATCTCCATCTGGAAAAGAAGTAACTGAAATGACCAACCCATTGTTGGTCCTTTTTTTTTTTTTCTTTTTTCAAGGCTTTTCTATGTATATAATCAGGCTCTTCTGATCAGCTTACCTGAAAATTCTTTCTTATTGAACAAAATGCCACTGATTCTAGAATTATCAAGTAAAGCTAGTTATGATCTTTAAATTGTTGTAATTTTGTCTTTTGACAGTACTAAAGAAACTCCTTTTGTTTGCAAAGAATATGGCCTTTCACTCAGAGTTTATACTCTACCTGTTTATGGAAATGGCACCCAGAGGTAACAGATAACAGATGAACTTCTCATTTTCTCTCTCTAGTCCTCTGTCTCTCTATCTCTCTTTCTCTCTCTTTCCTCCCTTCTCATTATAATCATATAATCCAGCATTTTCATTGTACTCTACTGTTATATATGCAGTTGACAAATTATTGAATGTCAACCTGTTTTCTTCTACAGAACTGATGACATATGGCAAACAATGATTGTTAGCTCAGATAATTGTAAATAAAGGGAAAATCTTCACTTAGAAACTTTTAGTCCTCCTTTTGCTTTTTTTTTTTTTTGGCAATACAGGGCATAAAACTAAGGCCCTTGTGCTTCCAAGGTAGGTGCAGTACTATTTGAGCTAAATCCCTGACCCCCTTCCTTGCTTCTTAATCAGGGTTTAGAAGACAGGAAGCAACTTCAAGCAGATGTATGACTCAGAAATTGTAGATGAAACCATTTTGTCAGCTTGCCCAAAGACGGTTCTTTCAGTGTTTGTCTGAGGAAATGTCATTGCCTGACATCAGGCAGACTACTCCATGTGGCTGAGAGAAGAGGGAATTCTGTGCAGTCCACAGAGTCAGGAACAGAATTTTAATCTGGGCTGTAGAGAATGATTTAGGGTAAGAAAAAGAGGCAGAACAGGCACCTCTGAGAGGACTGGCACATATTGCAAGGGAGCAGAGAGGTTGTGACCACAGCAAGACCAACTTGACAGTAAATTTTCAGAAAATGTTAGGAAATTGGCAGTGTAGACTTAAGTTTATCAGTAACTATGGAATACTGATTGATTTAGGGGCCTGCCATTTTATGTTGTGTTACTGAGATCTCACAAAATTTCCTTATGATTCCTATTTCCCAATAAGGTCAGCAATCTCTTTTTTTGCTTTATCTATCATACTCACTTAGTCTTATTTGATATCTAGATAGAGCAATGGCAGTCCAGGGATTCAGAAAGCTGATACAAGTTTATTTTTCTTTAGGAAGGAACTTTTAAAAAAAGTTATAGGAGGGTGTACTTGTTCTGCACTATGTTAATTTCTCAGGCACCAAAGCTTTTCTTTTCCAATTAAGTGGTGTGGTTTAGACTCTCTTGTTTTTGAAATAGTAACTCATTCATTAGGAATTAAGCAGAATTCCCTTAATTGTTGATCCTTGATCCTATTTCAGGCTTACTATCAACAATTGATTGCAAAACTTGTAATTAGATTGATCAACAGATTTCACAGAAATATTAAAATATAGATTCTTGAGACAAAATTGGAGAGATTTTGATTAATCAGGTGATTAATCAGTTTCTAGAACTTGTCTATAATTTTTAAAAGGCGTATTAAAAACACAAGTTCACTGAGAGGAGTTCAGTAGGAGTGCTTGCCTAGCATGTATAAGACCCTGATGTGATCCCTACCACTGCAACAAAAGAGCAGTGAATGAAAATATACTGATCCTACTCTAGAGCTACTTAAACATGATCATGTAGAAGGGCCAGAAATCTGCACTTGTTTCCAGCCTAAGGATTACTAAGCCTGAGACTCTTCCCTCTGGCTTCCTTTCCATCTTATTTTACTTTATTTTGTTATATATATATATATATATATATATATATATATATATATATATATATATATATATATATTTTTTTTTTTTTTTTTTTTTTTTTTTTTTTTTTTTTTTTTTTTTTTTTTTTTTTTTTTTTTTTTTTTTTTTTTAGACAGGGTCTCGCTTTGTAGTTCAGGCTGGCTCTGAGCTCACTATGTAGCCCAGGCAAACCTCAAACTCGGCAATCCTCCTGTCTCTACCTCCCGAGTGCTGGGATGACAGGTGTGAGCCACCACTCCCAGCACTTATATTTTTATTTTTGAGGCAGGGTCTCGGTTTGTAGTTCAGGCTGACCCTGAGTTCACTATGTAGCCCAGGCTGACATTGAACTCTTCAGAATCCTCCTGTCTCTGCCTCTGGAGTGCTGGGATTACAGGTATGAGCCACCATGCCTGGCACTGTGGTATTTGGTACCAGGGATCAAACTCAGGACCCTGAGCTTACCAGGCAGATGTTGGAACCACTAAGCTAAATCATCAGCCCTATTTTATTTTATTTTTATTGGTGTTTTTTGAGGTAGCCTTTCACTGTCTAGTTCAGGCTGGCCTTAAATTCTCTATGTAGTATGTGCACTGACCTTGAAATCACGGTAGTCCTCAGCTTCAGCCTTCCCAGTGCTAGGATTACAGGCATGCTCCACCACACCTAGATCTCCCTTCTTATTTTTAACCACCATTCAGCACCATGTTACACTAGCAACACCCACTCTGTGAGCTCAACTCACCTAAAAGTTTACATTTGTAGCCTGTTATCAAAGCCATGTGTTATGAGAGGTGCACGTGTGGAGATGATATGCCCTCCCCTGGCTCTGTAGCTCCCAATCAGGGACTTTGAGGAGGAGGACTCAGAGGTCATGAGCCATAGTAGAGAAGGAATTCCCACTGTTCTAAGGAGTTCCCCCATCTGATCCCTTCCTATTTTTCTAAGACTTGCTGCACTGGGAAATGTATGTAGAGTTCAAAAATACATCAGGTACTAAGAATGTGATCTAGGCACAGGTTTTGTTCCCTGCATTTTGCTTCCTTTTTGTTCCATCCACCCTCCCACACGCACACAGCTGGACTGAGCAGGAAAGGATGCTGTTCTTCAAATTCCACGCAGTCCTACCAAACTTTCAGTAGGAGCCCGGACTAGGCAGAAAGAAGATCTCAGCATCTGACTCGATGTGATGTGCATTCTCAAGTCTCCCCCTTACTAGACACAGTGTACACTACAGAGAGCAAAGTGTAATTTTAAGAACCTTGTAATTCTTTACAAATTAACACAGCAGATGGTGTTTATGGGAGCCACATAGTGAGGAATATTTGGGACGATGTGAGACATGTGTTCCAGGGTTTCGGCCTGCTTTCTACTAAGTTTAGACTTTAACCATTATGTTGCAAAGATGCTATTTGCCTCACAAAGTTTTCAGTTGTTCCGAGAATGAGGAAATGCCCTAAGGGAGGGTTTTCTGATGGCGCAGCCCCCAGGCATTCTCATAAAGGCCTTCTCTCAAGTCACCCTGCGCATGCTCCAGGTCAGTAGTCGTGGCCTCCTGGGTGTCTAGCAATGTGACTTTTGTTTCTGAAGTAGGGGTAGGTTTTAGAAATAAAAGAAAATTCCAGGTCTTTGGGAGCCAGAGACAAAGCCAAGGACCAGGAGAGAGAATAGTCGTTCAAAATGGTAACTTCCTAGTGTGCAAATAGTTGAAGTGTATCTTTAGTCATTTGATTTGTCCATGTAAGTGAGACTGTACTCTGTCATGGTGATGCCATGTGAGCAGGGACTAGATCTGTCCACTGGCTTTTTAGCAGGCTGGACCTTTGTAGGGGAGCAGAGGAAGAAGAAGGTTCCAGAAAGAGAAAGATGGATGGAGCCGGGCGTAGGCAGAGGGAGTGGGAAATCTGAGTCTCACAGGCTCTGGCAAAGAACAAGACAGGTTGGAATTGATTGAGCAGGGCCCCTAGGTCCAGCTCATGAGCAGAGATATCTTTGGAGTTTGCTAGCCATACTGGAAGTGTATGACACTTAAGACAGATCCTTATATTATGTTTGTTTGTTTGTTTGTTTTGTCTGGGTTTTCTTTTGTGTTTTGTTTTATTTTTTAGAGACAGGGTCTTACTTTGTAGTTTAGACTGGCTTTCAGCTCACTATGTAGCCCAGGCAAACCTGGAACTCAGCAATCCTCCTGCCTCTGCCTCCTGTGTGCTGGGATTACAGGCATGAGCCACCATGCCTGGCACTGTGCTGTGTGGTAGTGATTGCTGGTGGGCGTGAGTACCATGCCAGGTATTGTATGTGGTTACTGGGATTGAACCAGGAATCTTGAGTTTGCCAGGCAGGCACTGAAACTAGAACTCAATCTCTGGCCTAAATCTGGTATTTCTTCTACCCACTGTCACCCAAAAGCCTCCCTCACTTCTTTTGTTCAGGGCTGGCAAGAGAAAGGGACCAAGTATTCTCCTGTGCCATCCCGCTCAGTTCTTCCCACTGCTTAGAATGTCCACTGCATCCATGTGGTGCTTGGTGTTCACAAGCTTCTCTCGCAGGATTAAAGTAATTTATTCTTCCTCTTTGTCCCTTTCAAGGTATGTACATCTTTTATAGAATTTCCATCTTCCTCCTGTGTAGGCCAGGTTTTGAATGACAAAAAGAAATGAATGAATATAAAGAAGGAAAAACAGGAGTTTGAGAGTGTGGACGAGGGATGAGTACAGGCACCTGCATCCTTATACCTTTGGAGGAAACAGTGTCCTTCAGCTCCCCACGGCCCACACAAGTCGCCTTGTCTCCAGATAATCACATGAAATCATCAGTTTAAACAACTAAAATACTAATCTCTTGTACACATATCAACATGTGCACATCTGTATAGATAATTCCCGTTTTCTCCTCCCTCTCTTCCTTCTTTCCTCTCTCCCTCTCTAACTCCTCACTTTCTTCTTTTCTTAAAACAGAAAAATATCTCTCTATGCTCTACCTTGGCTTCAGCTTTGTTACATAGCTCAGGCTGGCCTTAAACTCATGATCTCATGATCCTCCTACCTCAACCTCTCAAGGAGGATATCTATACATATTTATAAATTTCTTAGAATTTATCTTCTGTAAGACACTATCCCAGAAACTTCAAAGCCTTGAGAAAATGCAGTTGGCCTATATCTCCTGATGCTGAGACTACATGTTTCTAACTGGGAAAAAGGGACAAATCTTCATGTCAAGTTTCTGGACAACGCAGTCGACATTTGTGGAGAGTGACATCTGTAGATGAGACACAGGGAGGCCAAAGTTTGAGGCTTTTACCTACCCATGCTTTTCAGAAATTGAAGCACCCCTCAGCCTGAATACTTTGATTCCTATGAACTCTCAGACATGTAGTCCAGGTATTAACCTCTTTGTGAGATGGAGTTAAACTCTAGTCTCTCGTGATACCCTCTGTGTTGAGAACTTTAATTATAACTGCATGATTTGGAGAACATACCCTTAAAAATGAAGTGGAACTTAAATTTCATTGCAATATTAAACATATTCTGTGTGTATGTGTGCACATGTGCATGTGGATGTGTACACGTATGAAATCAATGGAGATCTGCACTTTCCCCTGACTGCTTTTGTGTCAGCTGTGGAGATGAAATGGCATTTTTTAGCAGTCTGCTCAGTTTGTGGTCTCTTACCAGCATAGAAGGGAAATGTGGTTAATTAACCCTGGCTTTTAGCAGTCACTGAAGGTGAGGGGTGGCATTATGAAAAATACCTCCTATGCAGGGTCGCCTGATAATTAATTACTAAGGACTATACTGTGTTGATAAAATAAATCAAGGAGCAAGAGTTGTAACACGGCTCAGGTGTCAACCATTTCCTCGGACTGGGATCAGCTCACTGTGCAATGTATGAGATTGATTTTAGGCCCCCACATTTCCCCAGATTATCCATTGCTTTCTGCCTACTTCCTAAACCCCAGGTGCCGACTGAAGCCATCCATCTTTCTATCTGTGCACAAGTGTTTCCTAACTACTTCCAACGAGTTTCATGCTGAGTCCTCCAGTACGCCTGACCTGCAGAAAGCTCAGGTCCTGTTCTGCAACCATGTGCAGACTTGGTAAATAATGCATGATGGTACATTGTCAGCATCTGCATTACTTTGTGCAGTACCTAATTGGAGTGTATGTTCACAGGAGGAGAGCTCCATGGGCTCTGTAGACTAGGAAGATCCCCAGGATGGGAGGGAGCTGGTTCTTGTGAAGAGTGGCTGAAGTTTTCTGGGTGGATGGCTGGATGAAGGGAGATGACTCTCTCCAGATAGGCATCATTGGGCCTGAAACAGGCAGAAAAGTTGTGAGTTACTAAATTAAAGATGTGGACTACCGCAAGAAAGGAAATCTAAAATATAGGCCCAAGAATTTAGTACAAAAGAGGGCTGTGGAGAGAACTAACAACAGAAGAAATAAAAGCTTGGTTATAGCAGCCCATGATGAGAATGATGAGAGAGGAAATGAACAGAGTACTGTGGGGTTGGAGAATTTACTAAGTGGGGAGGCATCATGGTCAGAAAGACTGAAGGAACAGTGTGAGGCCTGGAGACAGACAGATGGACAGACTGTCAGTGACTCACTGGGATAAAGGGAATGCTGTCATAATAAGATAATAAGATTTTAAACTCATCAGTGATGAGTGCCGGAGCAAGCCTTGTATGTGAACCTGGATCTTCCATCAAGGCCTGAACTCCCCAGGGCATGTCCCATGCTATCCCTATGAAAAATGCCTTGAGATTTCCCCCAACAAGACATTTGGGCCTAGTATGTTATCACCTTTGATTTACTCAAGGCTTTTCTCAATGTGACAAAAATCCATCATTAACAAACATGGGGGAATTTATTAAGTTATGTTACCAGGGCATCTACTATGTATACTCAAGAATATGGGGCTGGAGATTTAGCTCAGTGGTTCTGATGCCTGCCTAGCAAGCACAAGGCCCTGAATTCAATCCTGGTAACCACATACAACAGTACTGGGCATGGTGACTCATACCCACCAGGAATCAGTACCACACACCACAATGCCAAGCATGGTGGCTCACACCTGTAATCCCAGCACTTGGGAGGCAGGGCTACATAGTGACCTCAGGGACAGTCTGAACTACAAAGTGAGACCCTGTCTCAAAAGCAGAACAAAACAAAACAAAACAAAATTTAGATTTACCTAAACTCAGGAGACCAAACATTTTATTGACTGATTTAGGACAATTTATTGAGTGTTTATTATTTGCCAGCTCCAGTTCTAAGCTCTAAAGTTATAATGATAAGATAATTATTTTACAAGTTATTGTACTGAATGCTTATGTCCTTCCCAAACGGATATCTCAAAATGTAATTCCCAGTGTGACAGTACTTGGGAGTGGAGACCTTTATAAAGTAAGTAGGCCAGGAGGGTAGGTCCTCACGAATGAGATGTGTGCACTCATAAAAACATGCTGGGGAGCTTTGCCCCTTTGCCCATGTCAACACATGGAAAGAAGATGGCTCTGTATCCACAAGAAGTAGGCCCTCCCACATACCTTCTACACTCTTGACTTGATTTAAGATTTTCCAGCCTCCATTACTTCAAAATATAAATTCCTGTTATGATGAGCACCCAAGCTGTGGTACTTCTATTGTAGCATCTCAATAGAAAACAGACATCAATTTGATTTAATTGGAAAATTAGGCTTATCTTCCCTCCTTCCTTATCTTTGTCTCCCTTTCCTTTACTTTTTCTTCCCTTTGTCTCCATTCTTACCTCCCTTTCATTCTCCTCTCTACCCCTTCCCTGTCATTCTCTTTCACCAATGTCTCTCCCTTCCCTGCCCTGATTTTTCTCATAATTTCTCCTGCCTTCCTTCTTCCCTCCACCTCTTTCTCTTTCTCTCTCAGCTATTCATTTTTTGTGTGTGGGATCTGTTTGCAGCAATACTCTAAGTAGCTCAAAGTGTATCTGCTCCCAGTTTATAAAAGCTAATAATGAAAAATATGCATCCTTCCTAGTAGTTCTATCTACAACCTAACAACCTATGTCTGATCTCAGAGGTTTAGATATTCTCTTACATTTACCCCTTGGCCAGGTAGACTTGGTTAAGTCTTGGAAAAATTGGAGGGCTACTACCGAGCGAACATGGATAGGTTGATGTAAGGCAGAAAACAGTAATGATCTGCTGTGATCTTCCCCTATTGTATCATGGGCAATGTATACATTCATGATATTTCTCTACAGATGGACTACAATTTAGGATAGCTCAATTCATAATATTAAAAAAAATTACCATGATGTAAAAGTGATACGTTTTGTAGGAACTGTACTTTGAATTTTTATTTTTACTTTTTAAATTTCTCTTGAGACAGGTTCTCGCTATGTAACCCAGTCTACCCCTAAACCCAGGATCCTCCTGCCTCAGCCTACTGAGTGCTGCAATTATAGGTGCGTGCTACCATGCCTGGCTCTAATGTTAGTCTTTTAAGATTCCAGGCAGCAGCAGGGAACCATAGCTTTGAAACAGCCATTTGATCAGGGGTATAAATAAGCCCTTCACTGTACTGTACTTTTAAGCTATGTGGTTTGGAAGATTAGGTATACTCAGTGCATTACTACTTATAATATTTTCAGGTTACAATGGGTTTATCAGGAAATACTTATGTTATAAGTTGAGGGAATCCTGCGCTAATACATAGGGCCTAGAAATCTTGCCAATCATTCTCTGATATATTTGAGCATTGATAAGATCTACCATGCTGGTAGAAGGCCAAAGACCTACTACCTTTTCCTTTTCCTCTTTTCTCTCTTCCCTCTCCCCACTATGACCTAGGTCTAGCAAGCCTGGGTGGTACTGTGCTCAGAATATCCCGGTCATGGATTCCTTTTGTGGTCCTTGCTTTACTGTATTCCATTCTAAAGAGATTCTTTCTCTCTTGCTCTCTCTCTCTCCCTCCCTCCCTCCCTCCCTCTCTCTCTCTCTCTCTCTCTCTCTCTCTCTCTCTCTCTCTCTCTCTCTCTCTCTCTCTCTCTCTCTCTCTCTTTCAAGAAAAATGTCCTTAGCTAGTGAAAAGGAAATATTTAGAAAGGTCTACCTGCTTGGGCTATAATTTACACATAATATAGAGGATTTATGAAAGGTTCAAGGTTTGATAAACAATGGTACTGTTTGTAATAAGGATATGATTCTACAGTGAGATTTGAGGGTAGCTGGGCCACCTTCCAAGTATGAACGGGTGACTGCTAGATCGATAGATAATTTTTTTTCCTCCCTCCTGTTGTCTAAATCGTAGGTTTAAATGACAGCAAAATGTGTTGGAGATAGAGTGCATGGAACACTATTGCTTTCTGCCATTCTGATGATTTTCACTTCCGTTTCTTTCCAATGACAGCAACTTGAAGTCTGGGCATTTAATTAACCCCTCACACATTGAATATGTTGGAATCATAGCTATACAGAATTTTGAAGAATCCTCAGTCATTGAGTCATGCTCACATGGATCTGGGAGGGCAAGGAAGACAATGATGACAGTTGCCTTCTCACAATGTTGTCTCACAGAGTAATGTAGTCTTGGAATATGGCTGACGTGCATCTGTGGTCAAGTGGAAGTACTGAATAGTAGGTTTGCATTCTCAGAGCCTCCGTGATTGACCATCACTGTGGGATCACGTACTCTGGTGGGGTAACAGGCCGGAATGAGAAAAGCCTTTAAGGAAATTCTCATTTTCAAAGATGTAAAAATGATCGTTTCTTGTGATTTTATTCTGTAAATAGAGATACTAGTATCTGTTGTGCATTATTTAGCCTGTTGCTATAAATACATTGTACACATCTTCTACATTATCAGTATTTTAAATGGTGATAGATATTAATGGGAAGGGAGAAAGTTAGAGGGAAAGAGAGAGGGGAGAGTGAATCTTTGCTAACAGTAAAATTGTCTTTATTTTGTAAAAGAGGAAAAGCTAGCAGTATACAAGATCATTGCTATAAAATATTATGCTTTTCCTGAAGACTAATTGTAAAAACCAAAACTTCTGTTTACAACTAAACTGGAAAAAAGGTCTTCATGACAACATTTGATACTTCGGCAAATTGGACTAGAGTTTTGAGCCAGAGGATGGGAGAATAAAGAATCTCCATAAAAACCCAAATCAAGAAATTTATTCTCTTCACTCTCATCAGTTCCAGTCACGAATCTCTCCTGAATATGTTTTGTGAAATAGCACTGAAAGACCAAAACAAATAAAGTTTAATAAACACACACCTCCCTAGCACAACAGATGGCCACGAGGAAAGGCGCCCACAGCCATGTGAAAGAGGTTCCTCCTGTCTTCTTACCCAAGCGCAGTATTTATTACATGGCTACCTCCATTGCAGACTCATTCTCTTCAAGTAACCATAAAGAAGACAAGTGAGGAGTAGGTCCTAGCAAGTCACGCAAGGTCTGTGGACAGAAAATGGCAGAGGAAATACACCCCAAACTGAGATTGCATTGTTAGCCTTTGGAGAGAAATAGAAGAAGCTCTGTGTAGTAAAACAGCATCCGGGGACTTTAGAGATGGGCGATGGTTTTGATACAGAGGAGGAAGCATCTTGCACTGGAGTCCCAAGTGCTGGGTGATAGAGGCAATCACTTTGTCTCCAGACATCGCCATCCACATCTTTCAGGAGCGTGAGGAGGTAGAGAAGAGGAGACAGCTGCTTTCTGAGTTAACTTTGCTACCCAGGTGGCATGTTAAATACATTGCAGATCTTATCTCTTTAATGGTCACCATAATCCCACAAAAGCAGGTACTTATCCAAGATTTAGCGAGAAGAAAGCCCCAAATGAGGAGTCAGCCCTTTCTGCAGAGCCATGACTGCTTCCCTGAAACAGGGACACATACTACACGTTCACTGACATTCCTCTGGTTCCCAGATTTCAGAGTTCTTTAACTCATCCCTGGCCCTTTCCTTCAGCAGCTAAGCCTGGATGATAAAGAAGTTGCTGGTTTTGGCAGAAGTAAGAATTGGCAGAGAGAGGTTGTAACTGGCTTTTGTTTTCCTCTATTGCCAAAGTAGGGACTAAGTGTGTGACTCAGCACTGCAAATTTGTATTATTAGGCGATTATCTCAAAATGCATTCACTGTTGTTTAACTGTTTTAATTTATAAATCACAGAAGGCTTTGAAGGAAGGCCTGGAGGAGACATCTGGTTGATTCACCAGAGACTGGAATTTGCTCAACATGATGGTCAAATCTTTAGGTATTTAACAAACATATCTAAGAACATGCACACACGATGTAAAAAACTGAACTGAATCTTTTATTCTAATTTCTTAAAAATACCCCAGGTTAGTTGATTGTTTAAAATGAATCGTGTAAAATATTTGTTTTTCCTTAAAGTGGAACAGCTTTTCCTTTATGAATTCTAGGTATCCAAAGAAGCCCAGGTGGTCCAAAATAGTTTTTATGTAGTTTGTAAATAAAGCCTT
Source organism: Thryonomys swinderianus (assembly GCA_004025085.1). NCBI lineage: Eukaryota > Metazoa > Chordata > Mammalia > Rodentia > Thryonomyidae > Thryonomys > Thryonomys swinderianus. Next base: position 88,251 of record PVIC010001601.1, read on the forward strand.
TTTCTTTTTTCCCACAAGTCCAAAATACTTTCTAATTACCTTGAATACTATAAATGGCTTTTATGGTTTCCACCACACTGACATCATCATTGAACATACTGTTAACCTGGTGAAGAAAATAAGGTGTATATCGTGGTATCCACTGTGCACAAGAGGAAACTCAGACATTAAGAAAAGTGATGTAAATCATTAATCCTAAATCACAAAGCCTAATAATAGGCAGCTGACTCTAGGAGGCAAGTCCCATCTGTCTCTCTCTCTCTCTCTCTCTCTCTCTCTCTCTCTCTCTCTCTGGGGCAATGGCTTTCTGTCTAATTAGGTGAACTAAACATTTCTACATGCAGACATGACAAAACTGAGGTAAATATGACACAGTGGCTCCCAAATCCCCCTTTGCTGTGCAGATCTGAGCACTGTAGGCCTGCTGCTGTTATCTCTACACACATATTTTAGACAGTTAAAACAAGCATAGTACTGCATGCCTGTATTCACACTTACTAGCTTGGCTGAAGCAGATCATTTGCAAATTCAAGAGTAGGACAGCTTTTATAGAGTGGAATATTTCTATAGGAAACTTGGTGTGGGAATGTGATGAGGGGAAGGAATAAATATGATACAGAAAGAAAATAAAAGAGCATGTATAAGGGGGGAGGAGGGGGGAGTGGGTAGGGATATGGGTAAAAATGAGAATTAACTTGTGGCATATACTGGTACAAATTTCCCAAT
>PVIC010001602.1:0-88916 GCA_004025085.1 Thryonomys swinderianus
AAAAAAAAAAAAAAAAAAAAAAACAGCAATTCTATTAAAAATCTCTACTTTGTATCCTGTAACCTCCCTGTGAACCTGGTATTTGTCTCCTTGGGAACTGTCCGCCCAACCGATGCGTGCAGCCACAGACTGTATGTTTGTAGAATGTACTAACCCATAGGAACCAATGATCTAACCACTGTCATTGGCTTCTGTAACTCACTTCTGCCTAGAAACTTCCTGGCAACAGGTGGGGAGTAGTAGATTTTGCCTTTCAATACTGTGCCTTAGTCAAACACAAGGCCCTTCCCCTTCAGCTTGTCCTAGGAGAAACAGATCCCAGTTGAGTAATAAAGCTCTTGTTTGTACTTTAAGATCCTGAGAGATTGTTGCTCCTCAGGACTTGGACATAACGAGACCATGTCTTATATTCATTTTTGTTGCAAAAAAAAAAAACACCTTAATTTCAGGAGATGTCTTAATTTTTGATGTGCAACAATCCAAATTTATTCATGCACATTAACCTATATGTATTCACGTGCAGAAATCTAGATTTGTTTATTCATGTACAAATATATACATTTATCTAAATATAGTATTGCCATCTTTTATTGGAATATTGTCATACTGCTGCAAATCCCGAATTCTGGCCTAGATTACTTGCAACTCCACTCATAGAACCATTGCCCCAACCTCTCCTGTCCAGCAATCGAGTTCCCATTACATGAGCCCTGCTTGTCCTTGTAGCCTGCCCATAGGGCACTGGAAACCCAGCTGTCATTGATATTATCCCATGAATTCTTGTCCCAAATCATGACCTCTTGCAGTCCAGCCTTAATGAAGTTTCCATTAAATCAAGTGTTAACTGAAGACTTACGAGACAAGGGTCACAGCCAAAATGGCGTTTAAGAATGATGGTCCACACAAAAGCAACTAAATACTGCAGGCCGCAAATTCAGAATGCATTTCCTTCCTTCACATGACGGCATGAAGCAAATCCGTTGCAATACACGACACCTTGGATTATGCTTGTCTGCTAGACATAACTGCTCCTGTTCGTTTCCAAGTGCGCACATCATCTATTTAGACATTGTGTCTGAACTCTGATTGGTCACTCAGCACTGTCTTAAATTCATCTCTTTACATAAGACTTTACATTTGTTCAGAGCTGCCCATTTACAGGTATATGAATATAATATAATTTATAATTTATGCTGTCTTTAAGTATTAGGGTTATTAATCTTATTCATTTATAATTAATTACTTAGCAATATTTTATAATTCCATGTGTCCATCATCTGTCACATTGTTTCCCAGAGATCTTGTAAAACGAGACCCAGTAAGTAAAGTATTGTCTCCCAGTTTTTTTCTATGCCCTTCCAACATAGTGTCTTTGGTGAATTCATAGCTTCTATTGTGAAAAACAATGGGAAATGTTGATAATCCAAGTGAAAGTTGATTGTTGGCAACCTCATGGCTCCAAACCCAGAAACAATCCTAATGAAAGGCAATTCCTGCTTCCTCCAAGGACTAGTTAGCAAAATAAAACAGCATCCAGAACTCAGATGCTTTCATCTTTGCTACTGCTGTATGGAAGCAAAGTTGCCAGAAGTGCTCTTTGGCATGAAGTACTTCACAAGGTTCGCACCCTGTGTGAGCAGGGGAGGCCACGACATGTGTCAGCTGCCCACTCTGCCGTCGCTGCGATGTCCCTGCTCTGCTCACGGCCCAGGGTGATGACTTTGTAGAGGGAGACGGCAGGTCCACCGAGCATCTGAATTGGCGCTTCCTTCAAAGGGAATTAATGACTTTCCACTCCTGATCAAAGGGCTCCTCCAAAGCATTGCAGGAAATGCTGCAGAATTTTGCAGAATTCGAAGTTTTTATGGAAGTATCAATAAAATTTAAGTGGAGAAAACTCCACAAAGTTCTAGTTTTGTTTCATTTTATTTCTGTTTTTGGTTTTTTGTTGTTGTTGTTGTTTACATGGAACTACACCTGCATCCTTTTCTTATCTTTTATTTTGAGATGAGGTCTTGCTAAATCACTAAATTGCTTCGGCCGGGCTGGTAATTCCCCCACAGCAGCCTCCTGTAGTGTTAGGATTACAAACATGGGCCAGCTGAACAAACTAAACCCTTCTTCTTTGCACTGGCATCTAAAACTGAGTTTTCTAGGTATCAAACGGGAAGAAGCCAATTCGACAACTTTTAAAATATCGTCAGACAGCATAAATAAATGTGAATAAGATATTAACTTTGCTTAAAGGTTATGTCTTTTACAAAAGACTGACTTTAATCACAAATAAGTACACAGAGAATAGTCTCTGGAAGAGCATGGGCTCACACCACCTACTTTTTACCTCTTGGGCCTTGGGAAAATCCCTTACCCTTTCCATGTCCCTATCTTCTCATCTACAAAATGGGGTGATGATATTATGTCAGTAGATGTGTTATAGAAGCAAACTAGTTATTAGCTGAAGAAGTGTTAAACTAATGGATGGAGATCATAAATATAGTTAATAAGATCACAATACAGGTTAATTTCTGGATGGAGATCATAAATATAGTTAATAAGATCACAATACAGGTTAATTTCTGAAAGGTGCTGTAGCAGAAATAATAAAGAAGTGGAGTAGGAAGGATGAAATAAACAAATATTAAAAACAAAGTCAGTTATTTGAGTCCCCCAAATTTAAAATAATCTTATAGCAAGTTCCTTATTAATAATTGGATAATGCAGATGGAGGCAGAGTTACCAAAAAGCTAACACATTAGATATTAAATACTTGCATAATAGTGGAGCTAAAATAGCATTTCTTTACTTGTGTGATCTTAACCAAGTTACTGGAAATCTGTTTTTCTCTTCCTTCAGTTACAAAAAGAAAAACCCTTATCTCAAAAGCATGTGAGGACTAGGTACATTAGAAGAGCACTGGTGCCTGGTAGATACATAGTAAATGTTATTGAAGGGTATGTTTCGTCCACTGTTTGAGAACTGTGTATCAATCATTGGAACTACTATTTCAGTTCAATTAATTAACCTCCATCCACCCAGAAGTGTGTCTCATTAGTGTAAACTCAATATCTTGACTTTTCTTTTTTTTTTTTTTTTTTGGTTAGGGAACATATAAGTAATCCCAAAAGCTCACCTAACATTTAAAAGGTGAAATAGGAGAATGTGATCTGCAAAAATTTTTCAAAATATGTTATATGTTAACTTCTTTGATTTGTCATTCAGCAAAAAAAGGGGAAAAAGAGGAGAGGAGAGGAACAAAGAGAGACAGAGATGGGGAGCTTTATAATTCATTAATAAATACACTTCCATTGAGATTGAACCATTTGCTTAATTATGTATCACAAACACATAAGAATAAAAAATTTAAAAATTAAAATGTTAAGGAAGTAAGATAAAGTATACAACATGGCAGAATTTTAATGTGTGCCTATTCTTCAACCATTTTTAACAAGAAAGGTTTTCCAAAGGGTTCCTATCAAACCTAGATTCATTAAATATGTAGTTTTCAAAGAAAAAAATTCTGTACAAAATCACCCAAAAGTTTTATTTCTCATTTTTCTCTTCACATTTTCTTTATTAGTAATTTCAATGGCTTCATAAAAACTATAAATATGAATCAAGATAAATGCACTATGATATATGATATAGTATAGTTTCATTAATTCTAACTCAAACTTATTTATAGCCTACTTATGTCAGAGATTGAGTAAATGTGAGAAAGAATATTTTAATGTGAAATAAATGTTCCAGAATGAGGACAGCTGAGTTGTCTTAACAAATCATATGACAATGAGGAAGAAAATAACTGAAGTCATTATTTTGAAGAGCAAATGTTTTAACATTGCTGAACTACAGGAAAGAGTGTTATAGCTCTGGAGAGTTATAGCGTGTAGGTCACAGGAGCTCTCTGTCTGCTAAAGAACTGGCCCTTTTGCATTCTCGTGGAAACACATGAGGAAAGTGAAAGGTGCGTACAGTAATGGAGGGGTAGCTATGTTGCAGAACAGAAAAGTCAGGAACAGAGACAAAACAGTAGAAGCAGAGGTGACTTTCTAGCAGTCAAAGAGTAGCACCTGAACACCTTCACTAAGTACGTGACCTTCGAGGTGGGAAGAAAGGCACTCTTGGAGAAGACTTCTGGAAGCCAAGTGTAGTCGCGATGGCGCTGGTCAGGGTAACAAAAAAACAGGTGTGGAAAGATGCTCAAACCTAGAACTGAGAGACGAGGTAAACCTTTGTGTCATCTGCAGAAGTCGAATGAACAGAAGCACATTCAGGAAAGAAAGTGAATTCGGATGGCAGGAAAGGTGTTTCTGAGATTGGAGGGGAGACACCCCAGTGGGGTGCACATCGGGGCCGGCCACCTGGTTCTAAAATGCACAGGGTGTCTGTGCTGCCATGTTGTTGGACGTGGATAAGCACTTTTCCGTCTCAGAGAGTGCACTGAGCGTGAGAAGAAGAAAAAGAGGACGAATACTAACACCGGAAGAGAGAGCGGAAGCTAGCGGAGGTTGAGAAGCAACCCGTGATGGAAAAGGGAGATAAAGTGAGCTTGATGTCACAGAAGGAAAAAGAGGAAAGGATTTCAAAGAGGAAGACAAACGCATAAAGTTCAGTGAAGGACCACATGCTCAGATTGAATTGCTTGTCATCTATGGATAGTGTTAGGGAGAAAAATGCGCTGGGTTGAAGATGGTGCAATAAATTTGGAAATAAATGGCAGGTGAGAAAAATTAAATAGAATTTAATTTTTAATTTAATCTAGACAAAATTTTAATCATTTTAATCAAATCAGACAAAATAAAATGCTAGTTAGAAGACTAGAGGGGCACTACAGGGCTAGAAGACAGCTAGGAATTATTGTAACTGAGGAGATAACCCAGTAGATTATAAAGACTTAAACTGTTGAAAAATTGAGAAATTCATGTTAAAGCAGAAATTGCACTGGAAAAAAATTATCCAGGCATGAAGATATTATTCAACACTAATGTTATGGGTGAGTGAGTGTTCATCTTCATGAAAACAAAGGGCTAGAGAGTTTTAAATTATAGGGCAGCCGGGTGTGGTGGCTCACGACTGTAATCCCAGCACTCGGGAGGCAGAGACAGGAGGATTGCTGAGTTCGAGGTTTGCCTGGACTACATAGTGAGCTCAGGGCCAGCCTGAACTGCAAAAGCGAGACCATGTCTCAAAAAAAAAAAAAAAATTATAGGGCAGCTGATCATAGTCTTTCCTCCAAGAAGGTGTAACCTACCTTGTATCTTCATGAGGAGGTGGTTTTAAGATCTAGAGCAAGCACCCAGCCAAAACCAGGCTTCTATTCTCCTATAGAAGTTGAAAACTTAGGGCATTCATTTTAAATAAACATTACAAAAGAATGGCTTCCAGGAGCTGAAAAGTGATTTTCTTAAAAAAAAAAAAAAAAAAAAAAAAAAAAAAAAAAAAAAAAAAAAAAAAAAAAAAAAAAAAAAAAAAAAAAAAAAAAAAAAAAAAAAAAAAAAAAAAAAAAAAAAAAAAAAAAAAAAAAAAAAAAAAAAAAAAAAAAAAAAAAAAAAAAAAAAAAAAAAGCATCTCAGAAAACACAAAGGAGGAATTTGCAATTACAAGTTTTCTAAAGTAAAGTTTATGCGGAAAAGGGCCCCAGAGATCAGAGGCCGACCTAAAGTTTACTGAGGAAGGAAGAAGTCTACAGAGTCAATCGGTATAGGAAATGGAAGCAGAGGTGATGGGTGGAAGAAGAGAAGCTGAAATTTAAAAACTGAAAGTACACTCAACCGGACTCTCCTGGAGGGTCAGCGTATACTAGTAATCCTGTCATCGTGGGTCGAGTAGCTGAGACAATCAAGCCTGGGTTCTCATTTTTTTTTTTTTAACAAGGGAGAATAAAGAAATAAACTGATCTTCCGAAGGTGTAGGCTGGAGTGGGAGCCAAGGGGAAGAAGCAAAGGTCAAGATGCACAAGAGATATCGAAGGGGAAGCAGATCAGTGTGTGACCTCTCAAAACAGAAAACTGATTTTCTGGGAAAGAGACAGCACATTCAAAAGAAAGCATTGTTTATGCCCCAGGAGCACTTAAAAAGGTCCCACTTTTGTGAATTGTTACTTTTTTCTCCTCCACTTAAAAAGATAAACCTGAAATATAATTACAAATTTTACCTTTTCTTGATAATGATGTTTTCTAGTTCAACTGTTTTTTAATGTTTTGAACCTTCCATAAAGGTTTCTTGGCATATTGTCTCCTTTGTGTATAGAATATGAAAAAGAGACATTGAATTTCCTTAGCAACTTTTCTGAACTTCAGTTATTACAATGATCCTGGGTATGTTCATTTTTCTCCTCCTTTTCACAGTGCATTAACTTTAAAATAACATCTAAGTCCCTATCTAGCTGTTTTCACATTTTATTTTCTTCTATTGCCAGCCAATGAATTGTTCAACTTTCCAGTTTCTCTTTTGGGATTCTCCTTTCATTGACAATAAGAGTTATTAAGATCTGTATAGGTGATTTTTATCCTCACTTAGATCTGTTTATATCTCTTGGGTAACTATTCTGTGCACAACTCCAATTACTTTATTTCTGCACTGTCCTTTCTTTGTACCAAATTTGATTTTGTTCATTCCTCTCCTTTTATAATAGATTCCTGAACTCTTATTTATTTGCTTTTTATGGTTTCTTACTCCCTTTTTTTTGATGTTTTTATGATCTGATATTAAAATATATTTGCAAGTTTTGAATACATATCTTATTTCTGGAGAAATGTTGTTTTTCTTTGTTTCCCATCTTGAAAGTATACATTAACAGTTACACTAGCATAATGCTTTCATTCATGTACAAAACTATATTTTCTAAAGAAGTATAAAATTTCATTGTCTGTTATGAAAACACTACAATTAAAAGTTTTAATCTTTCTCCATTTCATGGTGATGAGAAAATTCTATATGTTGTAAAAATGTTTCTAAACCTCATCTTCATGTTTAAATTGTTTCTTTTTCTGAACTTAGAAAATAAACACTGTCCAGCTACCTATGATGTGAAAGTCCTCTAGCCTTAAACAAGCCCTCCCCATTGACTTCCTGTGATATTCATGTTCCTCACACCAAGCATGAGATTCTAATTATGACTGAATATTTTGAATAATAAAACCTAACTTACCTCTCTGAGACTCCCAGGATCTATAAAAACAGGACTGCTAGGGCAGACGGTGGTGCCTTCAGATGGGCCACTGAGGCACGTGCAGAGGGGCAGATAGGAGATAATAGAGGGGAAAAGCTACTCCAAACAGCTAGTTGGAGCAAGTCTAGGCTCAATGTATAGGCAAGAGTCTTTATTATCTTCTAAGTTCAATATTCACTTAGTAATTACCTTATCAACTCAATATTATGAGGCTTGCAAACAGATTGTCTCCTTCGGAAGGTTAAAGCACTTTCCCCTGAAAACAAAAGACAAGTATATTTAGCCTTTCTATCTATATAACACTTGATCAGATGAGTGAGAAATGGTGTTTTTAAATGTGCCAAGTTTTTATGAGAATTGCTACACACTGCATTTTCCTTGGCCAACAACAGACAGTATTTCTTTTAGAAAATTACTTTTATGATCAACAGCATTAAAACTTACACTAAAAGAAACCTTTATGGAAAGTGAAACCCATTAATGATTCTGTTACGCAGACAGATACTTTTACCTAGATACATGAAAGGGTATCTAGACAAACAGGCAGAGCACAAACAGAGATGGTTAGCAACATCTGAACAATTGCATTGCTATCTTTGAGTAAGTTTTTGTTTTGTTGTTCGTTTTCAGTTCTTGCAAGAAAGTAAAATTTTGCAGTAGATTTAAAAAAAAACATTTTTAGTCTCACAGTCTCACAGTGTCAACTAAGTAAAGATCATTAAAATCAGTATTGAGTTTATAATCCAGACATGACATGCCAATATCAGATCCAAATCTGATATTTGACAATGGAAAATATTTTTCCTCAAGGTTAAGATTTATAATTTAAAATGAATAACAGTATCTAGTACATGAATATCTAAATTTCTATGTTCTCTTGATATTTCCTGCTATTTGTATCCAACATTTTTTTTTTTGAGACAGGGTCTTGCTTTGTAGTTCAGGCTGGCTCTGAGCTCACTATGTAGTCCAGGCAAGCCTTGAACTCAGCAATCCTCCTGTCTCTGCCTCCTGAGTACTGGGATGACAGACGTGAGCCACCGCGCCTGGCTGTATCCAACATTTTTGACATAAAAAATGACAGAGAACACAATTCAGTTTATTTCTTATATAAAAAATACATATTCTATTGTTTTCTTGTTCTACTTCAAAGACCCATTTTGTCCTCAGCCCTCAATGCAACCACCGTTCAAATCATTTGAATAATAAAAATGTCATTTAAAGCACCTATTATCATGAAATAATAATTGCTGGTGACAGTTTTGCTACATATAGAATAGTTATATAAAAATATATAAGCATTTGCAATGATAGTTGCTATCCAGTGCCTAACACTTTCCAATAAAAATCATCCTCTTCTCATGAAAGATAGCACCGTTTCTTGAATTTCTACGAGTCCTCACATATTTCAGAGGTCTTATTTCCTTTTGCCTGTGAAGTACACGTGTTCACTGGAGTGCTCAGTGGAGCTAACAGAAGCATTCTAAACTCAGCACAGAGGATAAAATCCTATCTGGGCAAAATTTCCTCTGAAAATGTAGAAGTGACGAGATAAAATAATAACGCCAGTTACCTTGTTCTTTCATCCTTGGATGAGATTATTTAAATCTGTTGGTATTCTTTGGGGGGGAGATTTATTTCTCCTCAAACCTGAAGTGTGCAGCAGGAGTAGAGAAATACGTGTGACCTGCCCATGGGAGACACAACACCATAACTAGGTCACGTTCTCTCAGGACCTCATATTACGCTCCCGAAAAATCCACGCTGTCGCAAATCTTTTCTTTTCCTCTTTCTCTCATCCCTTCTTCCTATCTCCACTCATGAACCTTCACTTCCGTGATTTAAACTGTTCCAAAACAGTCACTGTGCAGGGCTTCTGTGTGCCCTTCCAGCTGTGAGTGTGAAGCAAAGAGACTGTAGATATCTGTGCAGGTTGAGGAGCACCTTCAATCCTTGTCGAACACAGCGTCTGGACTCAAGAGAGTGGCCTTTCCTGCCTGTCAAATGTCTCTTTGCTGCCTGGCCACCTGTCGTGAAGTATCCCTTGCCTGTTGGGAGCTTTTGGAAGCTGTGCTGCAGTAGGATTTCTTTCCATCTCTTTGCTCCCTCTCTCACTTCCACTTGGAATGCAGCTGCCACTGAAAAATCCTGTCATACTAGAAAATTCATTGCTGGCGGGGACCAAATAGCCTGCTACAGATAGGTTACTCTATATCTCCCAGTCTTCACAGGGAGGACTTACATCTGCTCATGTTTCTTCCTTTTAAAAACCTTCTCACTTAAACCTCTAAGGTTATGCCAATGTTCATTTAAATAGTGCCTCATACCACCCTGGCCCTCACCCTGACTATACAAAGAATGAATCTCAGGGGTCTTGTTCCCTAGATGACTGAAATATGAAACGTTTAAATTGCCAGTGTAAATAAAGCACAGAGGGAAGGCAATCTCATTTTACACTTCAGTTTCACTTTTCCATTTCTCTAAGTGGCACTGTTCCCAGATATCCCAGAATTAAGACAGGTACTACGATATTGAGCAGCAACTGGACTTGATCCGTTTATATTGTCATTTCCAGACAAGCTAATGCCATTCTCAACTTGGGCCCCAACAACTGGCAATTTCGCAGAATTAATTTTTTCTGTGGCACAAAGGCTGCCTGCTATTGTTCTGCACTGAGCAGCAGGCTGAACTCAGAGAGACTATTTCCTCAGATTTCTTTCTTCCTTCTGACTGGAAAGATATACAGCAAGTAAAGGGGAAGACACTGTGGTTGTTTAAAGAAAATATCTCATCGTACACTTTATACATGCAATAAGAACTCAAAATAACTAAGACAACTGTGAAAAATATTTTTCTCCAACTCCAGGTCTACCTTCTCATCTCATCTTTAACACAGTATTGCTCTTACTAAGCAAATAGTTGTAGAAAAAGAACCAACATATCACCAAGTACTTTAAGAATTTGGGAGATACAGGCCAACAATATGTCTACCTGGTGGAATGCATGCACAGAATGCGGAAGGGCCTGGATCCAAGGGGCCTCAGCAACAAGGGAGAGAAAGATTAAAAAAAACTAGCATTGTAAAGAGGAAAGGAACCTATACTTAGTAATTTTTTTTTTTTTTTGAGACAGGGTCTCACTTTGTAGTTCAGGCTGGCCCTGAGTTCACTATGTACCCCAGGCAAGCCTCGAACTCACCAATCCTCCTGTCTCTGCCTCCCGAGTGCTGGGATTACAGGTGTGAGCCACCATGCCCCGCACTGTGATATGTGGTATTGATTGCTGGTGGGTGTGAGTCACCACGCCCAGCACTGTTGTATGTGGTTACTGGGATCGAACTCAGGACCTTGCACTTGCGAGGCAGGCGCCAGAATCACTGAGCTAAATCTCCGGTAATTTCCTGTTTTTACTTCATGTCATGCTTTGAATGTCTTTGTGAGTATGTGTGTGTTCATGTGTGTGTGCCTTCCACTCTTAGGAAACAGGCTATTTCTTTTGTTGCAGTCTTTGTTAGATAAAGTGTCCCGCCTGCACATTTCAGCACAGAAGTATAATGTAGGAAAGAAGGGTAATGTGTAATGTATATATGGAGAAGGGTAACAAAAATCTGAGAAGTTCACCTGAAGGTGTGTTCTGATATGTCTCATCCCCCATAACATGACCATTTGCATAAATTTGGAACTTCAGAAAGAGGAGTGAATAAAGCAGCTAACAAGACAAGCAAAATCTATTTCAAGAAAAAGAAATGACTAATCCAAAAAACAGCGATTTGTAGTAAAATAAGCACAGCCCATTAAAGGACCAGGATTGCCCTCCAAAATCTCAAGGTCAAGCACTGCAGTACAGCCACCCTTGGGAAGACAGAACCAAGAGGGAGAATACAGGTTCAGAGCTGGTACGATAATCTTCAAGAAGAGAATTGTAGATTTCATTGTGACACTACTGAATTAAATTAAAGACACTGCACTTATATTGTGTTCTCTCTTTCCCCCTAAAAGTGTTGCTCTGACCTTATGTGCTGTTTCTTAGCAACACCAACTTTGCATAAATACAATTCTTGCTTATTTTTAGGCTCAACTAGTTTTCACAACCTCTTAAGAGTTGCAGCAACTAACCATGATCATTAAATCCTCTGTGTTTTTTTAGCCGTACTCCTAATAGAAAAAATTGATTACTGTAACTCATCAGGTTAATTAGATCATTGGTTGTTGTGCAACCTACATGCTCGTTGTCCTTGGAAGAAGAGCCTGGGTGTCTAATTAGCAGTGACTGTGGTGCTGTCTGTCACTTGCTGGCGAGTGGGGTATTTCAGAAAACCTCGTCCTTCAAAAGAGATCTGAAGTCCTGTAGCCACAGTAATTAACCTCGCCTGCCACATATTGGGTGGTGAGAGAAGGGAGATACATTGATCATCAGAGAGGTGAGTAAGATATAATAGAAACATAAAACTTATTCAACAGAAGGCATGTGAGTGCTGTCTTTGTAATATCTGAGACATAAATTTGGTCTGTGTTTAGCACATTCCTGAAAGAAACCTGCAAACATTTGATATTGACTAGCAAAAAGGATCGTCCTCTTCATCAGTCACTGGCTTCAATCTTATTAGTGAAGATTCTTTCTAGGATTTCTTCCAGTGCTTCTTAAATGCATGTACTTTTACCCATAAGATAAATGATTCTTAGACTTTATAGACAATTCTTGAAATGCAGAGATGACTAGTATTCAAATTCATATGATAAATTCTGCATATCCTTGATATTAAACCAAAAAGTACATAAAATATTAAATTAAGATAGGAGGAGCTATAGAGGCAAAAAACCAAATGTAACTAAAATAGCGGCCAGCACAATAATATTGGATATATATATATATATATATATATATATATATATATATATATATATATATTATTAGTTAATATTGTCTGACAAAATGGAACTTGTTAGAAAAGCAAAAATAAATTTGTTATAAGTGACAGTTTAATGGGTTGAAGAAGAAATCATAGCTGTGCAGCTGAGTAGGTGAGCAAAGGCCATTGGGTTAAACCCAACAGCCATTCCTCTTTTCATGAAAGTAAGCAAAACAAAGTAAGCAAAGTAAGCAAAAGTAGTCTTTTGAATGAATGGTGACAGGAAGACAATTTATTTACTTAATACTTAAAGAAATCTGTCTCAGAAGAATAATTAGAACCAATTCAATGCTCAAACAGTAGTATGTTTGATGATATTACGAATAGAAAAGAAGTTCATTATAATCACTAATATCTACATTTTTCTGGAACTATAGCTAAAATAAACATAAGATATAGTAATATGCAGTCACATATGATCAACGCAACTCACACATAGTTTCAGAGGACTTAATACAAAAATGTAAAATATCTCAGCAACTTTATATTGATTTCATGTTGAATAGAAGTACTTTGGATATTATAAGTTAAATATAATGTACAATCAGTGTACATTTTACTTGCATAGTAAATTTAAATTCACTGTAGTTTATGTTGGTTGATAGCATTTATTTCTACTGAACAGTACATATTACAGCAAAAGAAAAATGTAAGGCCTCAGGGAATAACTGAAATTATTACTAAGGGACAGAAAGTTATAGCCCACTCTTCAATTTGATTTTAAAGTAAAAGTAACAATAAGTCAATTTGTAATCAAATACAATTTCAGTTCTATGTTGTAATGTCAAGTGGGCTCCACAAAATATTTCTAATATTTATTAATGAATCTAAGAATTTGTATATGTGAAAATTGAGAGGAATTTATTTAAATAGAAAACAATGCAAATGTTTCCACAAGCAGATAATAAGATGGAATAGATTTATAATGCTTAAAAGTCGACTAAAATAATAAAAAATAAATTGAAGGTGGAATCAAATAATAGACTCAAATCCGTAGAATCATGTACATGAATCTACCACCTCAGTGATCTGAAATAAGTGGAAAACATCTAAATTGTTATGTTAGGCTGAAATAATTGATTTAAGCACATAGTGGGGATGAAAAGTTAGTATAAGACTTGACTATGTGCCGTAATAGATGTCAAAATCAATTCTAATAAATTAGTTAATTGCAAAACATAGCATAGATCTTTAAAAATAAATGTTTAATACAGGGAAGAATATAAACCATTTTAAGCAGGCAATAAAGCTGCTACACACAACACCTCGTATAGTAGACATTACTACCCTATAAGATAGGGGTGTGTGTGTGTGTGTGTGTGTGTGTGTGTGTGTGTGTGTACTGGGAATCAAACTCAGGACCTCGAGCTTGCAGGCAGGTGCTCAAACCACTGAGCTAAACTCCTGGCCCAGTAGAACTTCTTATATCACTTGTAACAGAGAGGAAAAGGAAACTCGATTTAAACAGTTTGTCCAAAGTCATCTAGCATTTAATCAATAGAGCTGAAACTCAATTAAAATGTAACTTTAGCCTATCTTCTCAACAACTTTGCTATCATAGAAGATAATAACATATATTTCTATAAAGTAAAACTATAATTAATACAAAATGTAAAGCAAATAATTTGGGAAAATATTGTAAAAACGTTCTCATTATAAATTAAGCATATAGTGGGGGAAGAAAGATTTTTTTAAATGACAAAAAAGAGGGCATGCAAAAATATTAAGGTTACAAAAGCCTCCACATCATGATTAATAAAAAATGTAATTAAATAAAATCATCAGTTTTCCAATCGATAGGGTCCATGTGCAGTTGACTAAGTAGAAACAATTTGATGGTGTCTTCCACTGCAGATACAGCAAAATCCAGGTATAAAACACATGCACACACACACAAACACACACACACACACACACACACAAACAAGGTGCCATGCTAGGAAAGATGTGCTGACTGGAAGAGAATTTGAAGAGATTCATTGTATAAATGTATATTTCTATAATGTTAGGAACATGAAACAAGCAGATGTCTTTACAAATGTAACTGTGGACAATAATATTATACTATTTTTAAACCAATTTATGTTAAGTGTAAAATAATACCGGCACCTTGTCTTATAGGTAGGTAAGCTAGCTAGACATCTTGAGGGCAGTTAGAGCCAGTCTTCGAAAAGCTCCCAGGAAAGGAGACCTTCACTGAAAGTCAGAGTTACTGAATTAGAAAATTACCCCTCCCCTCCCAGAAAGTAGTGACTGAGAGGCCTCATTCTCCTTCCTGGGGTGGAGGACCAGGGTCTGCATCTGCCCCTCCTGGAAAAGCAGTAATTTCAAATCCCCCAGGATGTAGAGCCAGGACCTTGACCCACGTCTCCCATAAAAGACTTCTGACTGAAGATCCTCGTAACACTTGTTACATGATTTCCTCTCATTGGATTCTCCTTTAATCGATATTATTTTTATTGGTTAGTCCTAATTTGTACATCTTTTTGAATCTGACTGGTAACACCCACTTTGAACCCTCCTCACCTCATGGCTTTGCTCCATAAATCCCCCCTGGGAAAAGTGATTCCCATGTCACCCAATTTCGGGCCCCCCCTTCTGTCTCTTAGGGCAGAAGCTTTCTTTCTCGATAAATTTTTTCCTACTCTTAAGCTCTGCCATTCCTAAGATTCATTCTTTGATTTTAGAGAACATGAACCCATATTTCAGCTGTCTAGCAGGTTGGGAGCTAGGCTGGCTTTCCTGCATCACTTGCTCAAATAAATGGACACACTTGGTGCTTACGATAAAAATACTTATCACAGTTTGTGAACACAAAGTTGGGTGTATTACTTTGCATGCGTAAGAATTGCATGTCAAAGTCTAAAGTTCAAAAGGGAATATGAAACAACAATATGTCATGTAATAAAGGGTTAGATATGAGTTCACTGACATATGTCAGATTATGGAACAGACTCTTTTCCAAATTGGAAAAGTCTTAAAAATACAAGCCCCATTTAAATATGTGCTTTTATTATTTACTTTAATAGTTATTTCCCAAACATTGAATCAGCAATCCTTGAGTCAAATGAAGGGCTAAGATCATGATAGTGACAACTGAGATTGGGAGATGGAGATGAGTCTGGGACAGCAGTTCTTTTTGCCTATGAAACACTTGTAAGAAGTAGATGACACTCATCCTCTCACTCTGTAGACTCTTCAAAAGTCTTTATACCAAAAAGAATTAAAAGAATCATATTGTAAAGACATATGTGCACCCATGTTCATAGCAGCTCAGTGTGTGATAGCCCAATCTTGGAAACAACACAAATGCCCATCAACTGGAGACCAGATAAAGATGTGTTTTTTAAAAATAAAACGGAGTATTACTCTCCCATAAAGAATGACAAGCTTCATTCATTTATATGCAAAGGGACACACCTTGGGGATACACTAATAAATGAAATAAATAGATCCCAGATATGTAAGTACCTTATCTTTTCTCTGGTATGAGAACCTATAGATGTAAATGAGTTCTAGAATATATGATAGATATTGTAAAATAGAAAATATTCAAAGGGAATGTGGTGGGGCAATGTAATGAGGGGAAATAATAAATATGATTTGGAAAGAAAAAGAAAACACATGTATATAGGGGATGGGAGCTTGTAGGGTGGGTAGGGATATGGGTAAAAATGAGAATTAACTTGTGTTATATACTGGTACAAATTCCCCAATGTTGAGTGTGATTGTGAGCTGTATATAAAGTGTACTAATGAAGAATTCAATTTAAAAAATGCCAGAAGCCCCGTATGTGGCCCCAGTGAGGGCCCAAGGGCTTGAAAGTATCTTGGGTGCCAGGACATTTCAGTGTGCAAAGCAGGGAGCTACATCATTAGCAACCTAATGTTCTGAAGGCTGGAACTAAGAGATTTGCCAGAGGAGCTGAAAACAAAAATAATCACCTACCATCCCAAGCAAGTACATAAAGACACAAAAACAATAGTTAAGTGTCTTGTTTGGGGAATACATATTCTATACATAAGCGGATTAGTCCTTGTGGAAAATTGCAGACTAAACTCACTACTTTTATTTTATTAAACAACTTTATTGCTTAGAAGAAAAATTGTCTGTTGATGACTTTGGAAAACAAATGCTCTACTGCACAAAATATATACAATACATAACAGAATATATTTGTATGAGAAGAAAAATAATCTATTAAAGTTTGGAAAGTGACTGATGCAAATGACAGTTTGAAGAAGAAAACAATGAGTAACCAATGTGTTTCGTTCTCACCGTTTCATATTCTTGATTGGAGGGACTCTGTATGTGAATATTTGTCATTCAAGTACATCACTAGTCTACTTAAAGTGCAATTTTCTCTTCCATGGAGGCTAATGTGAATTAGTGGACCAACTGCTGGGATAAACTGGCTAAAGGCAGCCAGCAAAACCTGCTAAATTGGAGAGTCAGTGTGGAATTTGCTGATGCTGCCATAATTAAAATAAGACCAGGGTAAAGTACATTCTAACAGTGTGCACCAGCGGAGACCATGCATCTCTTTACAGAAAAGAGAGGTTGTGTGTGGCTTTAAATTTCTTACTACAATCGAGAGCAAATAATTTTCAGGAGTTTCTCCACACTTTTCAACCATTAACAGCCTACTTGACTCTTTCTCTCATATGTTTAGTCACCTGGGTAAATTATGGGATTTCTTAGAAGAAATTATTACCACATGTGCACCACAAACAGGCAGGAAAATCTTTTCCCTTCTGATTATAAGTGTTGTGTATTTTTTTAATTGCTTCACATTATTTTTCCATGATTATAACAGTAAAACATGGAGAATGAATTATTCAAATGGACAGACAAATGGGCTAACACTCTATCACAAAACCTATCCCAATTTAATCCATTCCAAAAGCCAAGCCTTGGTTGAACCCAGTGGCCCAAAGTGGTCAGAAGATGCCTAATGACTATAGGGTTCTGTAATTTAGTCCCCACTTTTCATTCAAGGTGAATGGCAGTCCAACATTCCACCAAGTCAACCATTTAAAATGCACTGGTTCTAGGTCGCCCACCTCCAGCTTCCCTGTGCCACAGTCTCTGCAGATCTGAATGCACCTGTTTCCTTCACTCTTCTGGCTATGAAGTTTCCCAAGCAACTACTTACTTTCCTTTGTATCACTGTGAAGTGCCACTGATGGTGAATGACCCCAAGTGGCTTCTTCATGATCTTGTGATACTTCTCTTCACTTCTACATTTCCTAGACTCTCATTATTCCGTGCTACTTGAAAGAGTTATTGGTATCTTAATTATCATCCAATTAGGGAGCTACTTACAGAAACCTCAGATAATTTTTTTTTTCCTTTTTGAGACAGGGTCTCACTCTGTAGTTCAGGCTGGCTCTGAGCTCACTATGTAGCCCAGGCAAGCCTCGAACTCAGCAATCCTCCTGTCTCTGCCTCTCAAGTGCTGGGATTACAGGCATGAGCCACCACGCCTGGCACTGTGGTATGTGGTATGTGGTATTGATTGCTAGTGGGCGTGAGTCTCCATGCCCAGCATTGTATGTGGTTACCGGGGATCGAACTCAGGACCTTGCGCTTGTGAGGCAGGCACCGGAACCACTGAGCTAACCCTCCGGCCCTCAGATAAATTTTAAAAAAAGAAGCATCCTTAAAATTTTGTTCCTTTAGAACCATTCTTTTTTTTTTTTTTTTTTTTTTTTTTTTTTTTTTTTTTTTTTTTTTTTTTTTTTTTTTTTTTGCGGTACTGGGAATTGAACTCAGGTCCTTGTGCTTCCAAGATAGGTGGGTACCACTTGAGCTAAATCCCCAGCCCACTAGAACCATTCTTGGTACCAACGTGTGGAATCTCTATTAATCAAGATTCTCCAGAAAAAAAACACTAATCTTTTTGTATCTGCACAATATGTACATCTATATCTGTCTAGAAATCTAGATATATCTTTACATAGGGTTAGGTTGATATATCTATACATCGATATAGATAGACACAGGAGTCAATTACTAAGAACTGACTGACACAATATGTGTATAGATACTGACAGGTAACAAGCTCTGCAGTCGGTAAGCTAGAGACTCCACTCGGTCAGAGATGTAGGTTCAACCCAAAGTCCATCAGCCTCAAGACCAGGAAGGAGTCTATGTTAGTCGGTTAGTCTCTGAAGACAGGAAAAGAAATGCTGCCCCACTCACAGAAGTCAGATGCCCCGTAATCAACTTTACTTCATCTGCTAATCCAAATGTTCATTGCATCTAGCGATATGTCCAGAAAGACTTCTGGCCCACCATCTGGGAAACCTATGGTCCACTCAAGTAGAAAAAAAATTAATCATCACTGAGTTATTCTTAGAGGATTAACCAAGTAGCTGTGGGTACAATTATTACTATAAACAAAAATAAGAAAAAAGATAAATGAGAGCTTCTTAAGAGCTAAGCTCTGTGTTTGTGTTCACAGTTGCATTGGTCACTTTCTAGTTCCTGAGACACAATACTTGACATGCACAATTTAAAGAGGACAGGTTGACTTGGACTCATACTTCAGTCCACAGTCAGACACTTCCAAAGCAGACTAGCGTGACAGCGGGGCAAAAAGATGCTTTCATCACGGAAGCCAAAGTAGCCTCAAACTGAGATAGAAGGAAGGAGCTAGGGAGAAAGACAAACACCATTCTAGACCACACAGTTACCTGCCTCTTCAACCAGCTCCTGCCTCCAAACAGCACTTTCAACTCTAAATTCATCAGGGGAGGAATCCACCAACAAGCACAGAGGCCCCACCATCCAGTCATCTTCCAAATCTTCTTTTCTGACTGGCTGAGGCTTTGGAGGGACATATTTTTTTTTTTTTCTTTTTGAGACAGGGGTCTTGCTTTGTAGTTCAGGCTGGTCCTGAGCTCACTATGGTGCCCAGGCAAGCCACCGTGAACTCAGCAATCCTCCTGTCTCTGCCTCCCGAGTGCTGGGATTAAAGGCATGAGCCACCACGTCCGGCACTGTGGTATGCGGTGTTGATTGTTGGTGGGCATGTCTCCACGCCCAGCATTATATGTGGTTACTGGGGATGGAACTCAGGACCTTGTGCTTGCGAGGCAGGCGCCGGAACCACTGAGCTAACCCTCCGGCCCTGGAGGGACATTCTTAATCCAAATTTTAACAATAGAAGCCTATAAAAATACTAAGAAAATCTGGGGCTGGAGATTTAGCTCAGAGGTTCCGGCGCCTGCCTCGCAAGCACAAGGTCCTGAGTTCGATCCTGGTAACCACATAAAACAATGCTGGGCATGGTGACTCGCGCCCACCAACAATCAACCAGCAATCAGCACCACATTCCACAGTGCCAGACGTGGTGGCTCATGCCTGTAATCCCAGCACTTGGGAGGCAGAGACAGGAGGATTGCTGAGTTCGAGGCTTGCCTGAGCTACATAGTGAGCTCAGGGCCAGCCTGAACTGCAAAACAAGACCCTGTCTCAAAAATAAAAATAATTAAGAAAATCCAATGAGTTATTATTTCATCAGGATGTATCATTATGGCAGGAGCTTTAGGGAAAAATAAAATAAGCTCTTACAATAACATTTTTAATAGAAGGAAATAACGTATTATTAGAGCTATTACTAAAGTAAATAAGTTTCATGAAGAGATAATATATGCCTATATGGGTTATAACTCAGAGACACTGAAAATTTCATATTTTAATTACTAATTCTTTTGTAGACATTTTCTAATTTATGATTGCAAAATAATGCCACAAGAGTTTTAAAGGTTTTTTTTAGAAGGTGAAGAAAGTTGCTCTACACATCAGGAAAATTTCAGATTAAATGAAAAAAATTTAAGCACACTTCTAAAAAATTAATACCTCCATGAGACTTGCGAATCTTTCTTTACAAAAGAGAAAATATGTAAATATATGCATCTTTTGCAGCTGTACTGGGCCATATTCTTTCCATTCTGTAATATTTTAGATTAGTGCTCTGTGAAATGTAACTTGAGAAATAATTCTCTGGAGTGTTTCAAGTTTGATGTGTTTCTAATGTTCTTTTCATTTCAAAGGAGTAAAAATACCTCTTTATATTATGAAACTGTTATAATAACATCTTAAATAAGTGCAGCACTAATTAGTTTCAAAGTACTTCCTCTCTTATTATTGCATTTTAGCTTTATGAGATTTTTTAAAGGCAGGTATAATGATCTTCATCTTATGAACAGGAATTTAGGGCAGAGATAATTTAAGAGACTCGCCTGAGGTCACACAACCAGTTAGTAATAGAACTTGGGTGAGACTCTCTTTTAAAATACCCAGACAAAAGCTTTTCCCTTCAATTATGCCATCCTACAGCACTGCTTCATTAATACCTATTTCTACATTCTTTGAAAATGAAGATTAGACATTTCTTGTTTAGTTAACAAAATGACTTTAAGTTTGCTAAGACTATGTTTTAGTACTAGCTCCTCTGATCCTGTGTGACCCTATGTAAATTTTCAGAGCACTTTGAGTCTCTTGTTTCATTAGTAAAGTGAGGATTAACAAGGATCCCACAGTGCCCTTTCTAAAATCTTTAAGTCAAGATGGATTCTTTCAATTTAATCTGTATGATAGTAAAGTAAGCCAACTCATATTCTATATATGGTGTTAAAGTTGTAACAGAAACTAGGAAAAAACACAACATTTTCACTTAAACATATAAAATATTATACCAAGTAGTTTGGTCCTTGACTATGATTAATTATATTTTAACACATATTTTTGCTCTTAATAAATTTAGTAAGAAAACCAATGAAAATAGCCCTCAGTTTTCAAAGTCCCTTGGATACCAGTACTGTGATAACAGGTTCTGATCTTATGGTGTTTTTATAAAAATCCAAAGAGATGCATATGCTGTAACAACATAGAACAGTGACCAGAACAGAGTAAAAGCACAAATAAAATGTCAGTTATTAGGATCACAATTGAAACTGTTAAGTAAAATTACATCTTCACAATTGCATTCACTGGACAATGTACTCATTCAACATTTCTACATCATTCAATTATGGAATGACTAAACTTATATAGCTTCGTGTTTCCAGAATTATTTTGGGAAATGTATATACCTTTTAATGATCCTAGAACTAAAGCCCAAGAAAAGGCGAATAGAATTTAAGTATAGTCAACTGGCATCCTCTCTGAACCTTTGTGTCTAGAGACAGAAATGTGAGTCTCTTACCAGTGATGAAGGGTATAGCAGTTAGAAACTATATCATCTCTGTCTTGCATACCCAATGGAAAGAAAGGAAGGAGAAATAAAAAGGTAAATATGAAAATTTATGGGAAAGCAAGTTGATTTATAGGAATAGCGGATTGAACCTTGGTGTAATCCTGGCCATTCTAGACAACTATGAGGAATCAGTAATTTGTTGTGCTGTAATTTTTCTTACAAAAAAATACTTTTATTTTGTATTAAACCACCTTGAGTTTGTACCTCATCCTTGGAATTGAAAGAGTATGTCTTATTTAATAGAGGAGATCAAAAACCATTTAACTAAAATTATTATATTAGAACTAATACTAAAGTGAAAAAGTTAAGATGAAATGTCCAAAAAGAGAAACAGGAAAACAAGTCATGGAAAAAAGCAGGTTAGAAAAGCTAATCATGTGTTCAATGATGTTGAATAATTACTGTTTATATAATAAATTATTAAGTAAAAGAACAGACTATAATTGTTTAATCAATAACATTGTAATAAATACTTGGATGAATGACCAGAAGGAAAATATCCAATGATAAGAATAGCTCCTTGTGGGTTCTGAGATTGTGGGCTGCAAAGTAGTCACACTTCAGTGTACTTACTGTATAAATGTATAATTTTATATTTGGAAAATTGCAAGTATCAAAATCATATATATTCACCTAAATAAACTTCAGTTTAGCTCCTCAGAAAATTATAAATTTTAAATCAGTAAAGTCAGGCTAGTATGGCATTTTCTTTATAGAGTGGAAGACAGAATGAATTAATGACAGGATTATTATTCTAAGGAGTTTTTATTCTTCGAGCACATTCACAAACATATATCTCTGTAAATAGATTCTTAAATGACTTATCCTTTAAATACATGTAAATATATACTTGAGTTTTGTGGGTTTTACTTTAATTAAGAAATAAAGCCTGCAAAGATAAAGACAACTCTTGAAAAGGTATGCATTCTACTTATGTGCAGGAGCACTGTGTAATGAATTGGACCTTTTTTTCTTTGGCTATTGACGTCTTAAAACATACATAATCTGCCTTGCTAAATACTCGGTTCTAATATTTCTGGCAATTTTTGGCAAGAGAGGTCTGCCACCTAGGACACTAATAGCAAAAGCTAACAATCAATTGTTTTTGAAAGAAGAGTGAACATCAAATAAATGGAGTAAACAAAAAAATATAAAGATCATGCCTGCTAAAGTATGGGAAATTTTCATAAAGACTTGGTTTGTGAAAAACTACGCCATGCTATCATGTCTAGAAATATAAATACATAAATTTCATTATAAAGATTCTCTAACTAAAAATTATTGTTTCATTCCATAGAACTTCAGTAGATACAGACTCAGATGACTTATTTTAACATCACTGAATGAAAAACTATCGCTTGCCCCTTGAAAAATTGTATCTTCAAAATGGTCATAATTATTTCACATATGAAAAACCTGCATATGTGCATTTCCTAAAAATGCTGCCCAGTTAAAATTCTGTGAGTTTTGTGTGTAAATGTAACAGAAAAAGGTGCTGTATTATAATGGTGACACATATAATGATATGTTCTCAATTTTTGACATGCATTCCAGGACATCTACAATCCATTTCCAAGCATTCCCTGCTTCCTCTCCATGTTCTACAACTAAAGGCAAAAAAAAAAGAAAAAAAAAAAACAAGAATAAGCCTTTAAAAATTATAATTCAGGTCATTTTACTATGTCTACCTACCTGGCTTTCCCTCACTCTTTTTCAAAACTGTATTGATGGACTGTTTGGTTTTTCCTCATTCTTAAGACAAATTTCATATTTGCTAAATTTATCAACTCACAGTTATCTTGTAGTTCTGGCCCAAAAAAGGATTCAAATCCACCCTTGTTTCTATTTTGAGACTGGAACAGAAATTCTTCCCTTCTGCATAACATTTATTTTTAGATACAACTGTATCATTACACTATTGTTATCTCAGCTGTTGTCTCCTTGTAAAAGCTGTTTATTTGTTGGCAAATGCCACCCAAATACTCTCCAACATTCTATCATAACTGTTTCTCTTACTTCCTTAAAATCCATCTCGTGGAATGTAATTACGTTGTTTAACTACTTAGCTATTTACTGAGTGTTCTTCACTCCTAGCCCTACACATAGCTTTCTCTGCAGATAAGGATCATTTCTACAGCAAGTTCTCAGAAAACATTTGAAACAAACAGCTGAATAAATAAGTACATAAAGCTTGAGAGAAGTGGATTGAAGAAACTAGCGTAGACTAAGTAAAGTGTTTCTGGTATTGTTGGGTGGTCAATGTAAAGAAAGTGTGTGTTGAATCTGGAAGGGTCAATAGGCATAAATGCAGAACAGGTCTGAGAAATCTTTTGTAGACTTTCATGCCAAATGCAAACTAAAGACATAAATATTCAGGAAAAAGAGACAAGAGTTCAATTTGGTAAAAGCATAAATTGCAAATTGTGTAGTGATGGATCTTTAATTTTCTAAGATAATTAAAGCAAGATAAGAATCCTGTGTCATGCTAATTAATTTTTAATTGTATTTTACTTGCAAGTCATATCTAGTAAAGGACTCGGTACAAGGAAGTTATTTTTAAGTAGGTCATTTTGATCATAAAGTTGAGAACGATTTCCTAGTTTTCAGTTTAAGCAATTAGATACCAATCAATGCCATTCATCAAGACAGAAAATAAGAGGTTGTTGAAATACAAGTGAAAAAAAAGTAAAGCACTGTTTTAGACATGTATTTCAAAATCATATAGGAATATAATTATAGATTTTCAATAGGCAAGGAATTCTATAAAACTCTTAGCTCTAGGTAACTGTTCACAAATGTTTCAACTTATTTTCATGTGGGGTTATACTCTTTTGCTCCCTTGATTTAAGACAAAGCCATAGTAATAAAATGTGAGAAGCACTAATATATGTCACTTCTCCTAAGATGCTTTAAGAGATAACATAATTTTTCATTTCTCTGCATAAGTATAAATGCATCAGAGGATCTAGATGATGTGTGAAAAACAAATCTTTTTGTTTGTTTGTTTGTTTGAGCTATTGAGTTGTAGGGAATTACTTGTTTTTAATGAAAAGCCTACTCTATCATTACTAATAATGAAAATACCAGTTGTCTGCTTTTGCATGATAATTAAAGCCATGAAAGCAGTTGAAATTTCTGGGT
The DNA here is from genome assembly GCA_004025085.1 of Thryonomys swinderianus. Classification (NCBI taxonomy): domain Eukaryota; kingdom Metazoa; phylum Chordata; class Mammalia; order Rodentia; family Thryonomyidae; genus Thryonomys; species Thryonomys swinderianus. The sequence continues at coordinate 24,487 of PVIC010001602.1, forward strand.
ATTGTGAAAATGCAAAAGTGTGCCCATAACTGACCTTTCTCAAATACCATTTTTTGGAAGGATAGGTCAATTATGAATGTCTCCAAGGTCACTAAATAAAACCCATGTAAAGCAACATGGGAAAAAAAGTGTCACAGAAATGAAAAGAGGAAAGGCTCTTAAAGAAGAAATACAAAACAGGTAAGCATAAACTATTCAAATAAATTAGGAACTGAAAAATGAAGATGAATTTAAGAACGGGTATCAACAATGAGCTCAGTGAGAGACATTTTATTAGGATTGTTCAAAAATATAGTATAGCACTGACCTGGAAGCAAAAGCTACTTTAAAAGAAGTTGGCTATAAAGGCTAAGATTTTCTATTTTTGATAAAAGGAAAGATAACTGTAAAGAGTTTCAATTACTACTAAGATTCTTCTATTTCACTCTTTAATTATATCAATAATATAAACATGGTGTTATCAGTATCAATATCACATGTTCAGTGTCTTAAAAATTGGGAGAAAAACAAATACCATTAAAGCAATACAATTAAATAAACATAAATAACTTTAAAACAAATCATTACACAAACTATTTCATTATAACTTGATATAAATTCCATTAGTCATATAGCAGACGTATTGGTATAAAGATTTCCTCATTAGTATGACACAGGCTTTTGTAATATTTGCACACACATGTACCTTATAACTACATGGATGTCAAAACAAGTTAATGAAATAGATTTAGCAAGTGAAATTTCTCTACATTTTTCAAGATGCACAAATTTATTCATTTAGAGAAAAAAGAAAATTATATGGTCAAGCTTATTCCATGTCTCTTGTAAAAATGTTTTGTCTTATAGTTTGAATTTAATTAAAGGTAATTCCTGTATATTTTTCATAGCTAAAAGCATTGCAGACTCATACAAAAATGCTATTTTTTTTCTAAAATGGTGATATCTTAAAGATATATGTTCACTGAGTTATTTACCATAAGTAGACTACTTTTTTAGAGCATGTGCTCCTGTAGGGATTAATGACTTTAAGAAGCAAAGCAAAGATTAAATATCTCTGACTCAGTAATTGTATGAGATTATACATTTATAAAAGTAAATGGATGGCTAATATTCTGAGCCTCAAGAAATATTTTGTTTTCTTGATGTGTGTTAGATACCATGCTGAATATCAATGGTATTTAGAAGTTGTTTTGGTAGATGTTAGGCTTAAAATGTAAACTTATGCAGCAATTAGAGAATCATCATGTAGAAATGCAGCAAATTTGAGATAATATAAAATTGCTACAAGCTTTTAGACAGGGTGAGACCCTTACAGGCTCATTACTAACTGTCAGTGGAAGTGTTGCGTTGTTATGGACACCCTCTATTAATGCTGACGGGACGAGAAACTATTTATTATCTTTGCTAAGTATATCAAGACTCATTCTTTTTTAATTGGATTCCTTTCTGCTTATAATTAAATTTTAGTCTCCACAAACTGTTAACCACATTGTGCTATCATACAAGTTAGAGGTCCATAAATTTAAGATACAAAAGACATCAATTAATTGTTCCTTAATATGATATATGGTACCTACATATCACTCCCCTCCAAAATATGTTAGATCGCTATGACTTGGATATACCAGTAATGCGACAAAAACTGCATACCTTATTGCAAAATCTAAATCACTACATGGTAGAAGATATTAACTAAGGGTCACTCTCACAGTAACTGCAATTTTACACACAGAAAAAATCCAATATGGGGAAAATTCTGACCAAGCATGTTCTCTAAACGAAGTGTGGCCTCCAGACCAGTGGAAGATTGCAAAATGGTATGCATCAGGGTGAAATCAATCCATTAGCTACAAGTCAGCAATTTAAAAACTTTATTGCCATATGGCATTGCTAAGACACGCACTAATACCTTTTTTCCACTGATTTTTATTTTTAGTATATTTCCACATTTTTTATTTGCTTTTTAAAGCTTTAGTCTCTCAGTGAAGTAGGGGGTAAAACAGACAACCTGAGAAGTATAGCGTTTTACTTACCTTTAGTTATTGATAAAAATGTTAAGATATTCACTGCTGTTCATGACAATAAATAACAAATAATTATTCAGTAATAACAAAACATATACATATATACTTAAAATATATATATATATACTTAAAATAGTATATAATACTACACATATATATACTATAAATACTATATACACACACACATACATACATACATACATACATACATACATACATACTATTTTAAGTGGCCTTGGAGACATTAACCACTTAGCTTCTCTGATCAAAGTCTAGGTTTGTGGATTCATTATAAGTCTCTGTCTCTGACTCCACTCACACACAGAGAAAGAGAGAGAGAGGCATAGAGTACTGTAATAGTACTGATACTTGATGCCCTGATTACATCTTTTTTAATTGAATTCTTTATTGGTACAATTTATATACATCTCAAAATCACATATAACATTGGGAAATTTGTACCAGTATATGCCACAAGTTAATTCCCTGATTACATCTTGTTCATCTACAGTGCACACTTATTAATAATTTAATTGAACACTAAAATAAAGTCATTCCAGAAAATGAATCTGGATCATACAGATTCCATTGCTGAAACAAAATACCAGACATCTGAAGTTTAATGTCTTCGCACTCTCAGGGATTTCAGTACTTGGATGGCTAGTACCAAGGCACAAACATAGCAGAAGGGCAGCAGAGGGAAGAAGGGCACCTGTGAAGCAGAACAACAGGGAAAGAGAACCACAGAGGAAGAGATGAGAGACTAGATGTGGAACTTCGGTCATGAGTCCATGTCCTACTTCTTCCAACTGGACATTTCTTCCTAAAGCCCCATCTAGCTTTGAGCCCTGGGTTAAGAGGGCTGAGGAATGTGCAATCTAATCACCTCTCCCAAAGTCTCTCAATCAAGTCAAATTGACAAGCAAGATTCATCTGCAAAGTCTGATAAAATGCTTGATTTTTCAGCTGTGATTTCACACTGATTAATGCCCTGACTGGAACTTGTTCATAGTTTTAGGGTTATTTATCCAAATAATAGGTGGTTCCTGGAATTACTTCCCATAAAACAGTTTAACTGGTATTTATAAATCAATCTGGTGGTTTGGCTAATTAAAAGTTTTGCACATGTGTAGATACATTTCCATTTCCTCCACAGTACAGATGACCATAGTCATTGGTTTCCTCAGAAAATATCCATGTTAAAGCACACCAAAAACTACTAAGGACTTAAATGTGGTAATCAATAGCCTTTCTATTATTTCAAAATACAACCACAGCAAAACTTGCTACTTTTTTTTTCCTTTTTCTAGACAGGCTCTCACTTTGTAGTTCAAACTGGCTCTGATCTCACTAGGTAGCTCAGGCAAGCCTCGAATTTAACAATCCTCCTGCCTCTGCCTCCTGTGCTGAGATTACAGGCATGAACCATCATGCCCAATATTGTAGTATGTGGTACTGATTGCTAGTGGACGTGTCCCCAGGTATGGTATTGTATGTGGTTACCGGAGATTGAACTAGGGACCTTGTACTTGCTAGGCAGGCAGCAGAACCACTGAGCTAAATCTCTGGAAAAACTTGCTTTTATAATAAACCCATTGACTTTATGTCAATTTAACTAATCAATCCTTAATTTGTCCTTCTTCCAGAAAACTGACCCTTGCCTGTCATGAAAAACGTATTTTGAGAAATTCATCAATCCTGAAAGTTGTAAGAACCACTATAGCATTCTCACACATAAGTAGAAGTATCTATCATATTCATAACCCTAGTCTGAAGATTATGAAGCATGATATTTTCTCCCACTTCAACAGAAAACACTTATGAAATAAATAAAATGTTATACAAGCTTTAGAAGTATTTAAAAATTAAATTTAGACAATAAAGGCAAGTGAAAGGAGTTTTATTCTTAGTTTTTAATATAACTATATTCAGAAACCCAAAGGAAATAAAAATGTCTGCTGCATTTCCACAAAGATAAACCCCAGCTGCTTGCAAGCCAGGTGACTGCTTCATGAACGCACAAATCCTCCAATGATGCTTTCCTAGTAGAGGGCACATTCTTCACTTGCCTTGAGCTGTAGTATTTCACCTCTGTGACTATTGTTTTTAAAAATATCAAGATAAAGTCCTTCTGCAATAGCACAATTATCAGATGGAGACTTTCCTGTTGCATTCACATTAAGCAAAAAGAAAAAATGTATATTTAAAATTCTTTGGTAAATAACGATACTGACTGAAAAGATCAATTCTATTGATATGATCGAGTCTTAACTGCTTATTGCTTCATAAAAATATCTATATAGGCTTATCCACACACACCAAACCACAATTTTTTGCAGAGAGACATATTTCTTATATATATCTTCATATCATAACCAGCTTTCAGCATTTACTAAAGTTTTATCTGTTACTTAGCAAACAACTTTTGATTGGCTAGGGAACTTATTGGAAAGTTCTTGTGATTTTTTGTTTGTTTGTTTGTTTTTTTGAGACAGGGTCTCACTTTGTAGTTCAGGCTGGCCCTGAGCTCACTATGTAGCCCTGGCAGGCCTCGAAATCAGCAATCCTCCTGGCTCTGCTTTGCAAATGCTGGGATTACAGCTGTGAGTCACCACACCCACTATTGTGTATGAGGTTACTGGGGTCCTTGTGCTTGCTTGGCGGGCACTAGAACCACGGAGTTAAGTCTCCAGCCCCCAAACCTCACCAGAGACTGAACTGATGCCTTCATTTATTTTTCTATTATTTATTTATTTATTTATTTATTTATTTATTTATTTATTTATTTATTTATTTATTTATTTATTTATTTATTTTTTACACAGGGTTTCACTTTGTGGAAGTTCTTGTTTTTACTTCAAATTGTTTTTACTTCAAATTGAAGACATTTATTAATAGATACTAACCACAGATAGTTGACAGTCCCCTATTTAATTTTTAAATTAAATTTGGGTTTTATCTTAGCATCTTTATACAGTTATCAAAGTACTCAGCTCTTCTAGTTGAACGATTTGAGGCTACTCTAAAGTTCTCACAAATTTCTCTGTTAGAAATGTATTTGCTTTAAAAGAAATACATTTGCTTTTCAATGTCTGTTACATATAAAAATTACATTTGGATTAGTCCTGTATTTCTACTTCTTGTTATCCCAGGATTTTGAAACTGAAATTTGAGTTTTATAGTCCTAGCTCTTGAAGTCAGTGTTCTCAGTGGTTCAGGTCCTTTCACAGGCTGTAGAGCAGCCCAACAGTGTGCTTCAAAGACACAAGTCTCAATTATATCATGGCGATCCGTACCTATAATCCCAGACTGCGAGGTTAAGGCAGGAAGATTGAAAGGTTTTTTGTTTTTTGGTTTATTTATGCTGAAATTCCCTTCTTTTATTTAGAAATTGAGATATTGAGAAATCACTAACAATGATCATGTCAGGTAAAATATCTTCCATGGAAATAATAAACTGAAACAATTTGTATACATTCATAATGTTCTCAAAATTTGGATACTATAGAAAACAATTGAGTAAATATATCAAATTCCTTTATAACTGAGTTACAATTATGGCCATGAATAGCATATGAATTCTTCTATTTGTGACATGCTGTTTTTACTGAAATTTAAAGATGTATAGACACTCATTTTCTTTTCAAAGTATATAGGCATGATAATTTCTCACCAGTATATACAAATAGATTAATATACATAAGTAAAAATGATCTCATAAAAATTAAATTGTGATGAAAATGTAAAGATGAATTTTAAAAAAAGGAAAGGGAAAAAAGTGCTGGGGCTGTAGCTCAATAGGAAGATTTTAATCTCAAGAGTGGCAAAAATTTAAATTTAAATGTAAAATTTAAAAAATGAGGAAGGAAAACCAAGCATTTAGCTCAGTGGTACCATGCCTACCTTGAACCACAAGGGCTTGAGTACAATTCCTGATACCGCCACAAAAAAAAAAAAAAAAAGAACTCTCATGTATAGCTATTGTGTCCCCAAACAGTACTAACACATCTAAATTCCAACAGGGGAGCTCCTTTTCTCCTTTTCTGAGCTTTGGTTTCCAGCATAGTGAATTCCTTGCTTCTATCTGTCAAAGCATTCTCGGTAGGCAACTCTTAGGTCTACTCTGACAGCTCTATATAAATTTGGTTATAGGTAAGCAGGTTTAGGAGCAACTTTTACCTCCAAAATATCCTCTTCTGTGAACAGCGTTGTAGGAAAGAATTCTCATAAATGTAGAAGAAAGAGTGGATCAGAATAGGAAATGCTGAGTCCTCAAGCCTGGGGCTTATTCTGAATAATTGCTCAGTCAATAACCCTAGAAGTTGCTGTGGGACTGTCCAGAGGCCCGTCAGCCTCACCTGAACCGCCACCCAGTGAAGAGGCCCAGCAGCTTTGCCAAGACACTTCCAGAGATCCAGTGGCTTCACTTGGTTCATAACAGTAAACAGTGAAATTGGCTAAAGCCCATGGAATACTCAAGGCCTAACAGCCAGTTCTACCTGGAGATGACCCAGGAAGTGGTCATTCCCTAAGAATTTTAAATATTAGAAAGAAATTTGCCATGTGCATTATACAGACAAAAAAAGCCCAGGAATTAAATATAAAACATCAATAACAACAACAAAAAAATAGAAATGAGACAACACAAACCCAGAATTACAGACCATCAAAGGGAAATTTAAGAACTGATGAGATGGAACAACCTAAAACTCATGCACCTGGACTCCCTGAACTGGCAGCAAAAGAGGTTCTGGAAAAAATAAAATCAGAAATAAGCTTTACATAATAACATAGTGAAAGATATGATTAATAGATCTAAGGAAGACACAGATAAAAAATCTAGGTGCTCAGGAACATGATGGAATCTCAGTATATGAAAGTAATGGAATCCCTTAAAGACCTTCAAATATTTTTTTCCAGTAGATTAAAAATTCCACTGAAAGTTTATGCAGTAGAACAGGTGAATGTGAAGACAGAATCTCAGACAGGATTGCAGATAGTAACCAGGAAAGAAAAGTTTCTTAAAAATAGCAAGGGACCATAAGAAATCAATTCAGCAGCTTCTAGATGATGTAAAAAAATAATAATGTGACTGACTGTAGTTAGTGAAGAAATGATAGGGAAAATGACATAAGGAAAATGTTCATAGATGTTATGCAGGAAACTTCTCAAACAGAAAATAATTAATTTAACATACAAGTTAGTGAGGCATCTAGGACTCAAATTAACCATAATAAAAAAATCCATACCTAGGTATATAATAGTCAAGATTCCAGAAACCCAACAGAACAATGAAATATTGAAAGCAGTTAGAGAAAAGAAACAAATCAAATACAAAAGAAAATCCATCAGAATTATGGTAGACTTTTCAACATATGCCCTTAAATCAAGAAGAGCCTTGAGTGAGGAAAGCCAAGTCCTAAAAAAAGATAACTTCCAACTTAGGTTGATAAATCTGCATAAATATCTTCCAAAGACAACGAGGAAATACAACACTTCTGGGACAAAGAACATTTGAAAAGCTTTATGAATACTAAGCCAACACTCACAAAAATTCTAAACACTATCCTAGAAAAAGACAGTGACACTCAAAATCCCATGAAGCTCAACAGAGTGAGGCATTAGGCTAGGCAAGAAATAAATTGAAATGCAGTGGAGACTAGACAATGATAAAAAAAAAATCAGTAAGAGTTGGTTCTTCAAAAGGATAAACAAAATGGACAGACCCTTAGCCAACCTTATCACACAAAAGAAGGAAAATGCTCAAATCCATGCTATTAGGAAAGAAAAGGGGGCAATACCACAGATCTCCTGGAGGTTCAGAGGGTAATAAACACCTCCTTTGAAAATTTGTACTTCAACAACATGGAATATAGAAGAAATGGATAGATTCCTACACACATATGAATTTCTAAAGATGAACAAAGAAGTTATGAAAATATTAAACACCCCGATTTTAGTCTGTGAAATTGATAATGTAATGAAAAGAAACCCTACAAAGAAAACTCCAGCTCTTGATGGCTTTACTGCTGAATTCTACAAAATTTTCAAAGAGTTAATCCCACTACTTTTGAAACTCCAATGAAATTGAAAGGGAAGAAGTACTGAATTCATCCCTAAAGCAACTGTTACATTGATTCCAAAAGGAGACACAACCCAAAAAGAGAACTACCAGACACCAGCCAATCTCCCCAGTGAACATTGATTCAAAACTCCACAATAAGAACTTACTGGAAGGTTTTGTTTTTTGTTTTTTTTGTTTTTTGAGACAGGGTCTCGCTTTGTAGTTCAGGCTGGCCATGAGTTAACTATGCAGCCCAGACAAACTCGGCAGTCCTGCCTCTGCCTCCTGAACACTGGGATTACAGGCATGAGCCACCACACCTAGCTAAAAGACTGATTTTTAAAAGGATCAAAGGACCAATTCCCAAAAGGATGCACAGCATACACACTATGGGTTTATATTCAGCTTGAAAGAGGAAAGACATTTTGTCATTTGAGGGGAATGAATTGATCTGACCATCATGTTGAGTGAAATAAACTAAAATCAGAAAGACAACTGTGTATATTAGCTCTAAAAAGTCTAAAAAGAACATGAAAATCTAAAAATATGACAAGAAAATTAAAAAGTACATAAAATATTAGACTTAAATATATTATAGACTTACTGGGTAAGAGGAGAGTCATGGAGAAGAATGGAGCAGGTGTAAAGGCAGCTGACGGGGGGATGGGCATGGTCAACATACGTGATATGCAGACCACAGACTGTGCATGGAATATCTGAATCTGGAGAGACTGGCTGGGTTCAGATTCCAAGGGACCTTTGGTTTATGTTGAGGACTTTGAGATTATTTGTTGGAAATTAGGAAATAATTTAATTTACATTCTGGAAGTCAATTTTAAGAACGCTCTTGTGAGAGAATTTGGAGAGAGAAATTATATAAATGAGAAGGAATTAGTATGAATGCACTGAATTCAATGTAAAAGAAGAAGAATTTTAAAAAGGAATCCTGAGTGATTCAGTAAAAGGTACATAAGGACATTTACAAATTAACTGTATTTTGGCTTAATGAAAGAGTCAAGGATATATTCAGTTCCCTATTTGAAAAAACTGAGTAGTAATACCAGTCTTCCATAATGTAAATAATATATATATATGTGTGTGTGTGTGTATACATATATTTTGTGTCCATGTATGTGTGTATACTATATGTACGTATACAGTATATATACAATATATGGTATGCATATGTATTGAATATGCATATTATATAAATATATGTAATTATACTATATACATATATACACTTGCATATTATATATTATATGTAAAAGATCAAGTAGAAATGTGGAGAGAAAAAGTAGTGAGCTTGTTTTGGTATGTATTAAATTTGAAGAACAGAATGTATGTTTACCTGGAAATGTTCAGGGGTCATTTGAAAGTATAAACCTGGGGTTTTAAAAAGAAGTGTCTATTTGGTGGAAGTTGACATTTTTCAAGTATTACTTGATTACTCAAGTAAAGCAATTTTTGTTAAGAAAAAGAAGAAGAGTTTCATAAGCAAGCATATAGAAAAACTCTAGGAGTTGGGCTGATAAGCAGTCTTGAGAGACTGGTTGCATAAAACCTAGGTGAATTGGGAGAGGTCATTATAAAGACACTGTTCAAAAACACATGTAAAAACACTGGTTTTATTCAGGCAGCCTCAGGAAGGAAAGCACTCCAGATGTGAAGATTAGTGAAGTTCTGCCTTATGTATTTTTAGGGACAAATTGAAGGAACTCCTTGAGATCAAAAAAGGAAAGAAGTTTTGAGAATGAGTGGGTACTTATCAGTTAAATCAGTTTCAATGACACAAAGACAAATCCTTTCTCCAACTAGGAAATCAATAGCAAATTTCAGCAAATAGTTTGAGGCTGGTGAAGACACAAGTGAGATTACTTGTGATATATTATTGATATGTCAAGATAGTTGTTCGTAAATTCATGCAACACATTTTTGCAGTGGAAATTAGAAAATAAGCCATCAAAGATGCCCCTATGTTCTGTACGAAGGAAGAAATAGTGGGGAAAATACATTAAATATGTTATTATCACAAATCTAAATATTGTGATTGCATAATAAAATTTCAGTATGAATATGTAGGATTTATTTGAGATTTTCTATAGGTACATTATGATGTCAAAGACGTAGTTATGCCTATGGTAAACTATGGAAAGACAAGCAAATTAATTCAGAACTGCCATAACTTCTTTTGAAGAAATTAATTGATTTATTTTCCTTATTAACTATGTCAGGAATTTGGAAAATGGAACCAAAAGCAGGGAATTAAAGCAAGTGGGTATGAAAGTGCTAGATTCTATGAGAGTAAAGACATTTAATAGATTAGAAATTGCAGCATCCATGTTTCTGCTCTGATTACAAAAATAGTCCTCTCATTTAAAGGAGTAATACTGTTGAGGGGATATAGTGCAGCAGTGGAGCACTTATCTAGTGTGCAGCAGGTCCTCCTTTAGTCTGCAACATCTCAATTATAACAGATAAATAAATAGATAAGTAAACAGTAGTATTTGGTATATCTTATTGTCCACAAGTGAAAATGCCTTTTACAGAGATATACAACATTGTTGTGGTCGTAAGTAATGCATGGGACATACTTTGCACACAGAGTAAAATCACAAATGTCCTCAGGCGGTTCAGCTCTCAAAGTGAACTTTAAGAAACTGATATCTCTAGAGACAGCTTTGCATTTGCAGAAAGTGTTTTAATGGAACAGAACAGTATCATAGCTCATAGTGAAGTCTTTATATATATATACATCATTTTATGGATTTCAGTAGAAGTATAAATATACATTTCCAATATTGTCTAGGAAAGTTCTCAATTTTGAATTGTCTTCACACTTAAGATCGCCAAATTCTCAGCCAAAGATGGTCAAGAATGTGTTCTAAGAGCTATTCCCCTTTGTAATTCTTTTAATCTTGCATTGTTAAAATGCTGTAAACCAGAATATTCTGTATGTTCTATTTACTTTTATTTATTCATGTTAAAGTTTGCTTAATATTTATCTATGCTGGAATGTTTCTTAAGTGCATAGGGTTTTTAATGATACTGATAGAAACAGAATCCTGCAGAAAAATGTTAGGTACATTCTATTTGTTCATCTTTTATGAGAAGTATGTCCATACTCCCTTAGACATTGCTAGTAGGACTATGAACTACTATAAAGCAGTTTTTAGGAAAAAAAAAAAAAGAGAAAAATTATAAAATAACAAGTAACACTATTTCACAATGGATTCTGGGTCAAGGTATTTACCTGAAAGCAATTCACTTGAGATTATGCACAAAGCTTTGCCCTTCAAATCTTTGTATTCAAAATTATGGAAGAGCTGCAAACTTAAAATAAACCCAATTTTAAATCTTTGTATTTGACTGACTAATATACAGACATTAATACAACCAGACCTGGCTCATAGTGTGGTTAACTGATTGTTAGCTTTAGATAAAATGAGGAAATTGTATATATCAAAGTCAATTATGAAAATAAATCAAATAAAATGTGAACAGCATACACTTTCCCTGTAAGATTGTGAATATTCTGCCTTTTCCTTTATGGGTGTGTCTTTTTAATATTTTCTCTATTATGCATGTATTATTATTCAAAGATCAGACTGCACATTTTCCAAATAAGTAGTGTCCCTCGCTGAGTCCAGATGAGGACAAATGGAAAAATCAGAGAAAGGCACCACTCACTGAAAACCAAAGGAAACTCATGTATGTAGGGGAGTGGGAGTTGCAAGGTTGGCAAGAGAATGGAGAAAAATAAGAATTAAATCATGTCATATACTGTTATAAATTCTCAATGTTGAGTGTGATCATGACATGTATATAAAATGTTTTTATTATATCACAATGAAAAATTTTTAAAAAAAGAAAAGCAACTGTGGGTATGGACTGACGCTGAAACCTGAGGTGCCTGTCAGTAAAATTATCATTCTGAACTTTTAAATTCAGAAATCATTGGTAAGATGCAAATATGCTATGTTGATTCATTGGTACACAAACCATTACTTCCTGTGACACTAGCCAATTGCTATCACTTCTAATTTGACTAATCAAATTTAAAAATAATCTTAAAAAGTGGTCTTCAATAGATTGAGAAGGAAAGAAATTTGGCTTCAGTTATTATAGAAGACTATGGGAGTTCAAAAATTCCATATATTTGCCATTATTTAGGAAGTTTTCTGATAGTTTTTAATTAAACAGATTTTCACACACTCAATCTGAAATTTAGTGCCCTCTTCTACACCGAACATTTACAAGTTTTGTATTTTAACCACATACTAGTATACTTGAATGTTCTTATAATTTTCTATATTTCATTATTAGTATCTGAGTGCCATAATCAACCTTACCCTCAAGCCCTAAAGTTCTGACTTCTGCTTGATCCAATCTATTGATGAGGCTTTTCACTGAAGTCTTGATTTGACTTACTATGCCTTTTATTCCCAAGGTTTCTGTATGGTTTAGATCTATAATGGCCCCCAAACTTTTTGTGTGTTTCAAGGTGAGATTTTGAAAGGTGCTTGGATCAGGTCCACTCATCAGTGGGATGAACTATTGATGAGTTAAATGTTAAATGTGCTTTCAGGAGATAGGGCTGGTTGGAAGAGACGTCCACCCTTTGGGAAGGTATTTATTCCACCACAACTCTTCTTCCTCTCTGATTCCTGGCTGCTAATGAGATGAGCAGCTTTCCTCCACTGTATTATTTCACACTGCTATTTCTGTTATGGGGGGGGGGGGTCAAACAACCATGGACTGCACCCCTGCAACTATAAATCAAACTAGTACTCTCTTCCTTTAAAGTGTATGTGTCAGGTATTCTATCACCACCATGGTAAAGCTAATAATATTGTCTGTAATCAACCCTCCGTCACCCAGAAGTTCATTTTAACATTTCAAATGTATTTGACAACAACAACAACAACAAAGAGTAGAATCAAAAATCTATGTGCATTACGTAGGCGGATAAATCTGTTCTTGGATTTGATGCTCATGGTCTCCCTCACTAAAAACACAACTGCATAAACTTTGTACTTGTTAAATATAATTGTCCTGCTTAATTCATCATTCTTACTTATTTAGATTTTTTTCTCAGTGATTTATGTTATCAACTTTGGTTCTGTTATTTTTCTATTGTAATGTAGTGAAGTTCTTTCAGGGAAATTTTCTAGTTCTCTCACTAAGCTTTACGTAATTTTCAAGGATTTTTTAAAAAATATAATCAAAGGGCCGGAGGGTTAGCTCAGTGATTCTGGTGCCTGCCTCGCAAGTGCAAGGTCCTGAGTTCGGTCCCCGAAAACCACATACAATGCTGGGCATGGAGACTCATGCCCACCAGCAATCAATACCACATACCACAGTGCCGGGCGTGGTGGCTCATGCCTGTCATCCCAGCACTCGGGAGGCAGAGGCAGGAGGATTGCTGAGTTCAAAGCTTGCCTGGGCTACATAGTGAGCCCAGAGCCAGCCTGAACTACAAAGCAAAGCCCTGTCTCAAAAAAAAAAATAAATAAATAAAAATAAAAATATATATATACATATAAAATCAAAGATTAATTGAAATGATATTCAAGACCATCATGATTTTAAATGCATTTTTATCATTTTGTGACATTTATAATATATAACCTTTTTTCAAAATAAAGTTCAGAGTAATTTTTGAAATTTTTATTTGGGTTTTGCTTTTTTTGGTTCATATTGATATTAAGACAGGAAAGCAGCATAAATTTTTCTTACCTTATAATTTAAAATTAATTTTAAATTGGGAAACCCAATGTAAATTATTTTATAAGTTCACATTAATGTTCCTATCATACCTTCTGATAAACAGGTAAAGGCATAAACTGCTTTATGAATGAAAGAGTCACAGTTCTATTGCTAAGGCTGTCATTAAAATATAACATGGAATTAAGTCTTGGTTTCCATTTTTCATATTTTTTATGTCTAATATAACTTTTTATTCAGTTTATTAGAAGCCTTTTGCTATAAAATGTAAAAGATTTGTACAATCTGAAGATAAACCAAAGAATATAAAACTTTATTATATTGAATAGATATAATATTATGTTTGAAAATTCTTTGAGATAGCTTTGCTGCAGTTGGCATGTTCTTTTACCTGTCAGGTGCTGTTTGTGTATCCAGGGCCTTTGATAAATCTTCTGCATCAGGAAGTTAAAGGTCATTTATTCCTCAGGGCACTGAAGACTTGATGAACGGAGTCTTTCAAGGCAGTGGGCGGTGTTTAGAGTCTGAAGCTCAGGCTTCATACTGACTACAATTTTAGTACTGCCTGTGGGTGTCACATAAGCTTTCATGTTCCAAATACATTCCAAATGTATTTAAAACTTTCATAAAATCAAATCCCAGTCACTTATATTTGGCAATGGACATAATGACTTCATTCAGGAGGGTGAGCTTTATAATGTTTAGCTCTTCACCTCTGGGTTTCCCCTTCATGTTTGGAATCCTTCATTAATTAAATTTGTTATCTGTACTATAGTCAAACTATGATTTTTCAACATGCAGTTTTTTGAGAAAACTCCTGTATCATTTCACTAAGCCTGAAGAATAAAAATCAACAGATAGTAATAGAGTGGTAAATAATCTAGCAAGCAATTCTGTATTTTCAGCTGGTTCCCCAATGTTTTCTGTTATTTCTGTTTTTTGTTTTTGTTTTTGTTTTTTGAGACAGGGTCTTACTCTATAGTTCAGGTTGGCCCTGAACTCACTATGTAGCCCAGGCAAGCCTCAAACTCAGCAATCCTCCTGTCTCTGCCCCCCGAGTGCTGGGATTACAGGCTTGAGCCACCATGCTCAATATTGTGAAATGTAGTGCTGACTGTCAGTGGATGTGAGCCACTAAACCCAGTATTGTTGTATGTGGTTACCCGGGATCGAACCAGGGACTTTCCACTTGCTAGGCAAGTGCTGGAACCACTAAGCTAAACCTCCAGCCCTGTTTTCTTTTTCTTAAGAGGCATGTTTTCCATTTGTTCTTAATGTTAAAGAGTCTTGATATCAGTCATTTATGTGCAAATGGACACACCTTGAGGACACACTAATAAATGAAATAAATAGATCAAAGATATGTAAATGTCATATCGTATCTGGTATGAGAACCTGTAGATGTAAATGAGTTCTAGAATGTATGACAGATTTTGTGAAATAGGAAATATTCAAAGGGTATGTGGTAGGGGAAAGTAATGAGGGTGAAGAATAAATATGATTTGAAAAGAAAAAGAAAGTACATGTATATAGGGAATGGGGGGCTGTGGGGTGAGTAGGGATATGGGTAAAAATGAGAATTAACTAGTGTCATATATGGTACAAGTTCTCCAATGTTAAGTGTGACTGTGAGCTGTATATAGAATGTACCAATAAAGAATTCAATTAGAAAAAAAGAGCAGAAATGAAGTTTAAGTATATAGCAGGTAGGAGCTTAAAAATGAGACTCAAGATACATCATGTACATGTATAAATTCTCGGTGTTGAATGTGATCGTAATGTATACCTAAAATGAACCAATAAATTCAAAAAGGTGAAAAATTTATAAAATAGAGTCTGGAAATACTAAATCTGAAAAGAATGCATCAGTAAGGAGGCTGGCTGGGCAAAGTGGCGCATGCCTGTAATTGCAGCACTCAGACGGCTGATGCAGGAGGATTGCTGTGATTTGAGGCCAGCTTAAGCTGCATATTGAGCTCAAGGCCAACATGAGCTACACAGTGTGACCCTGTCTTAAGAAAAAGAAACACAACAAAACCAATCCCCCCTCAAAAAGAATCAAAGAGGCAGAAATTTTCATTCCCATTTAATGACAAGCAACTTTGACAGTCTTAAATTTATTTTCAGAAACTTTTTTTTCTTAGTATTGATTCAAAGACTACCTACCTCCTTTATGAACAGCAAAAGGTGTTACCAAGCTTAATTAGTCTAAAAGTTTACAGCACTGTATGTTGAAATGATGCAACATATATACAGTGATATGTAGGAAAATGAAAGATGATATAATTTCAATACTCTGGTTTGTGGTAGGAAAATAGCAGCAGAAACAATCACTCACAGTGACTGTCTCTTTTTGGTAAACTGTGTTGTTCAGTTTGATTCATAGGACAGCTGCCTATGGAGTGGCTACTAACACTACCATCATTTGACTGATAGGGTTATGGAATGTTGCTGCACAACCAACGACACATCAGATGATGTTACAGTCTAAATTATACCAATCAATCTTTTGGGCTCAGCTATCTACCTTCTCTCAGGCTATCCTCAGTATCTGGCTAAGGTCTGGATAAGTTTTTAATTTCCTGTATTTAAAAACAATATTTCTCTTGCACTGAGAAAGACATGAATAAACAATTATAAAACAATGGTATGCTAACTAGCAAGATTTTCTGTATCCATGAATAAGAGAAATGAAAACTGTTAGGTGGGTGACTATGGCAAATTTAGTTCTTGGCATGCTAAGGGCATTTTACTAGTCTTTTTATGCATATGGAACCTGATTGAAGTGAGAGTTGTCCTCTTTAGGTAAAAATCTCAGAAAAACTGAATTGGGTAGAAAGGAATTTTAATAAATTAATGCACCATGACAAATTTCCAAACTTTTTAATTTTATACTACTTAATCTACATTGTTAGTAATCAATTAGATAACAGTTATCAGATTGAAAAATATTTGTGAGTACAAGAAAATTCTGAGTCAAAATGGGGGCTGAGATTGACATGTAACTTTCATTCTATTAGTATTTAATGATCAATTATTTATTCTTGTCTTTTCTGATGTCCTAGAAAGTAATTATAAAAGAGGTAGAGATCTTAAGCAAGATCAATTATATGAAGAAATCAAGATGCTTACAAAAGAAATAAGAACCTTAGGCTATATCCACAACTAATGGGTACAGTTTTAACTGATCAAATAAATCTGGGAAACCAGATTTTTGTCATTCTTTACCACAAGAAAAACTGGAGCATTCTAAGGAAAGTATGCCTGTATTTTACAAAGCTTTTCTGGAAAGTGTCCTTGAAATCACCACTATCTTCGCCAGGCTTGTATTCAGAGAATGTTGGCTGCAATGAAAATAAATTGATATTTTGCAAAAAGGGCTAGCAGGGAAATTTATGTTCAGTAAAACTTAAATGCTAATTCAGAGAGCAGATTTCAAAATGTAATATATCTGGAATTAAAAGTCTAATTACTCTGACTACTGTATTTCTTAGTAAGCCAGACTTTGCTTTTGTACTATGATGGTCCCATCTTAGTGGAGTGTGCAAAAGTTATTTGTTCTCTCTCTCTCTCTCTCTCTCTCTCTCTCTCTCTCTCTCTCTCTCTCTCTCTCTCTGTGTGTGTGTGTATGTGTGTATTGTTTTGTTTTATTGATATGTATAGACTTTGGAAGTTCTTGAAAATAAAAATTTTTAAATTTTCAGGGAGGTTGAATAAGAATAATAATTTTTCACAAGAAAGCATGTTTGTCAAAAACCCTAGATCCTTAGTTCTTTTTAGTGGTTGTATTTCTTTTAAGTCTTAGTATAAATTATATTAAAATAATACGATCTGAAAGCCAACATTGTACAATATATTTTAGATTTCTTGCTTAATAAAAAAAAAGCCTGATGAAATTATTGTCAAGAAACAAATATGTCACTGTAAAGGTTCTATCAAAAGAATCCTTGTCTTCCTTTTGTGCAAATATTTAATTGTCAGGATAATCTGGCATATGTTGTCAGGAAGAAGGAAAATGTACTGCATCCTCAGTATGACTTTCTTTATTAAATATTCTAGCAGCATTGTTCATGGTTGCTGAATTGTTCAAGCTTTTGAAACAGAACTGAAAGCCAACAAGGACTCTGATTACAAATAACAAGCTAAGCTTTATTAGTCTTCCAAATAGCTACACAAATTTCATTTTCTCTCCACTTCTTGGTAGGAAAGCAGTATAATTGGTAGATCAATGAAGTTAACAACAAAGAAAAGAACACCATTATTTGATTTTTAAAGTTATAACCCATTCTTACTGTTTTATTCTTCTTTACCACAAAGAAACCTATTTTTTTGCTTCCTTGCTATAAGGCATCTCTTGAAGTTAAAAGGTGAATATAAATATTTAGAACTTTAAGATAGACAATATATATTTAATTATATGATGAAATGCTTTCATTGATGTTATATTAAAATTTCAAAGCCTGATAAATAATACAAGGTATTGATCAAAGGGTACAAAGATTCATTTATGTGGGATGGATATATTCTGGAGATATGTATTACATAATACCTACAGTCAATAATATTGTAATAATTATTTTACATTTGCTAAGAGAATTGGCTGAGTTTTTTTGTTTTTGTTTTTAATTGACTATGAGTTTTCATATGGCGAACAAACCACAAGGAACAAAAAAGAAGGGTCAGGGATTTAGCTCAGTGGTTCCAGCTTCTGCCTGACAAGCACAAAGTCCTGAGTTCAATCCCTGATAACCACATACCACAGTGCCGGGCATGGTGGCTCACACCTATAATCCTAGCACTGGGGGGGCAGAGGCAGGAGGGTCACTGAGTTCAAGGCTTTCCTGGGCTACATAGTGAGCTCAAGGCCAGCCAGAACTACAAAATGAGACCCTGCCTCAAAGAAAAAAAAAAAACAGATAGAAAAAAAGAAATTGTAAGTATGTAAGAAGATAGATATATTAATTAGCTGCATTGTGATGATCATTTCATTATGCATACATATATTAAACTATTACATTGAAAACTTTAAACACATGTAATTTTCAATTGTCAAGTATACATCAATAGCAACTGGAGTGTTGCTGCAAAAAATGAGTGACAATGCAAGGATTGTGTAGATAGATATAAAAGTATATGCTGTTAAAATTCAAATCCAAGTAAATGTTTAAAATGCAAAGAGTAAGTTGTTTTAGAATCATACAATTAGAATATTCAAAAGCTAAACTGACATGTAATTTAAGAGTCTGATAACTTTTGAATCTTGAGCTTCCATAGTAGAATGGAATAATGACTAAAGAGACCTCACCCACACCAAGAAGAGAGAATAAAAAACAGTAAAACTAAAAGTAAAGGAGAAAGCAGAAAAACAAACTTAAAAGAATAATAATCAACTAAAGTAAAAGTAAAGAGTAGCTATCCATACTGCCATAATGCCCCTCAAACACACTTACCTGTTGCTTCTGCTACTTTCTGAACAGTTCTGAAAGTCTCCTTTGCAAATGTCTTTACCTGAGCTGTCATGGATGGCTTGGTATCCTGACTGAATTTAAAAAGTTTAGCTTTCATAGTTGCTTCAATGTTAGGAAAAAGCTAATGCCACAGGGTGCTACATCCAGGGAATAAGGTGGATTAGGACAAGCAATGTTTATGAGTGTGCCTTTCAGATGACTTTTGGAAATGACATTCATTGTTCTTTTTAACCATGTCTTATAAAGACACTCACGAATCAATAATTTGTGAATGAGTGATAAACCATCAGCCAAACTAATGAAAAACAACCAAAAAATAAAGGCCCAAGCCAATATAATTAGAGAAGTAAAAGGGCGTGTTACAACAGACAATGCTGAAATTCAAAGGCCCATGAAAGACTATTTTGAAAACTTACATTCTAATACATTGGAGAATCCAGAAGAAATAGATAAAATTTTAGAAACATATGACTTACCAAACTAAAGCAAGAAGATGTCAAACACCTAAACAGGTGAAAAATAATTAGTACAATTGAACCAATAAATCTCTCAACAAGGAAAAGACCAGGATCAGATTGATATATAGTTCAGTTTTACCAGATCTTTAAAACAGAACAAACATCAATGCTTTTCAAACTACTCCGTGAAATAGAAAGGGGAAAAATATTTCCAAACTCATTCGTGGAGGCCAATATCATGCTATACACATCAAACCATAGCCAACATCACATCAAATGGGGAAAACCTGAAATCACTTTCTCTAATCAAGAGTAAGACAAACATGTTTGTTCTCAATACTCCTATTCAGTATAATCAGAGCAATTAAGAGAAACAAGAAAACAATTGCAAAAAATGAGGAGAAAGTCAAATTATCTCACTTGCAGATGAGTAAGATAGTGGTAAATGGAAAGACCTCCAATTTTCTTGGTTTAGCAGAACTATTACTGTTAAAATTAGCACACTACTAAAAGTGATCTACAGATTCAATGCAATCCCTACAAAAATTCAAATGACATTTTTCACAGAACTAGAAAAACAACCCTAAAATTTAGGTGGAAACAAAAAACACCCAGGATACCCAAAGAAATCCTAAGCAACAAAACCAGGCTGGAGGTATCATAATACCAATTTCAAATTACATTGAAAAGCTATAGTACAAAATCTTCATAGCACCATCTTAAAATAGACACATATGCCATTGAAACAGAAGACACACACACACACACACACACACACACACACACACACCCAGGCAACTATAGCTATCTGATCTTTAACAAAGGGGTTAAAATCTACCCTTCAGAAAAAAAAAAAAAAACAACCAAGAAAAAAGTCACTTTAACAAATGATTCTGGGAAAACTGGATATCCATTCATGTAAAACTGAAACTAAATGCTTTCCTCTCACCTTGAACAAAAATCAATTCAAATTAGACCAAAGACTTAAAACATTGAAACTCCAGGAATCAAACACAAAGGAAACACTTGAAGTCATAGTTATAGGCAAAGACTTCCCAAATAAGACTCCAATGGTATAGGAAATAATAGTATAAATCAACAAATGAGAATATATCACATTGAAAATTATCTGCACAGAAAAGGAAACAATTAACAGAGTGAAGATGTCTAAAGAAGAATGGAAGAAAAATTTTGATAGTTACTTAACTGTCAGATCAATGTCTAGAACATTAAAAAAAAAAACCCTAAAACACACACACATTCCAAATAGTTTCAACAATTAAATGGGCAAAACAGCATATTATGTTTATTGTAGCACAATTTACAAAAGCTAAAATGTGAAATCAGGTGTTTAGCACAGAAGAATGAAAAAAGAAAATCTGATGAATACACATAATAGAGTATCATTTAGCCAAGAAGAATTATAATACATAATTTGGTGAAAAATGAAGGTAACTGGAGATGATTATGTTATGCAGAGTAAACCAGACTCAGAAAAATAATGATCATATGTATTTCTTCATATGTCAAAGCTCATGGCATAAAAGTAGAAAGGAGATAATTTTTAGACAAGAAAAATGAATAATAGTAGGAGTATGGAGGTTGAATGGAGTTAACAAAGGAGAGAGATTTTATCAAAATATGATATTTAATGTATGAAAATACCATACTGAAACTAATATTTTTTTAAAAACGTACACACACTAATAAAATATATTTTAAAAATATTAATTCTAAATATGATCTATATAGTGACAATAAATATCTAGGCAGGCTAAAAGAGAAAAGTAGACACAAAGATTGAAATACAACATAGTCAGTGTGTTGCTATTAAGCAGTGAATAAAGTCACAATTATGAAGTTAGAGCCAATTTCCCCTCGGTAAGGCCATAGCCTATGCCAGAAGGAGACGACCCTATGCCACCATGTCTCAGATAGAATCCCTTATGAAGCATTTCAGAAGAATGCAAGGGTCACATCCAAAAAAAAAAGTCACATTCAAGTTCAATGTCTTTGATTCCCATTAAGCTTCCTTTTAACAGTATTGACATTCTGAATCCATTTTTATTTGACTTTTGTACATGACGTGAGATACAAGCCTTTCATTCATTTGCATCTAGAGACATTGTTTTTCACCATTATTTGTTGAGTAAACTTTTACTTTTCTTCTTTTATGGATCTGCATCCAAATCAATTCAACATAAACATATCAATATATTTCCTGATTTTCTACTGTCTTATTGGCCTTGTGTCTGTTTTATGCTATTGTGACATGCATAATGGTTTTATGATAGATTCTGAAATCAGGTAATGTGATACTTCCAGATTGGTTCTGTTTCTTGAAGACCACTTTAGTTATCTGTGGTCTTTTGCATTTCATGTTTAGAGAATTTTTTTTCTCCTTGTGAAAAATGACACTGAAATGTTAATAGGTATGGTATTGAATCTGTAGATTAGGTAGAATAGAAATGTTTATGGTATTTATCCAATCAATGAACACAGATGTTATTTTTATCTTCATTTTAAATTATTCTTCAATATTTTAATATGTAGCTATTATATTTGAATTATTTTCTTAATTTCTTTCTCTCTCTCTTTTTTTTTTTTTTGGTACTGGGGATCAAACTCAGACCCTTTTGCGTCCAAGGTTCACTCTGTACCACTTGAGCTAAATTCCCAGCACCTTATTTTCTTAATTTCTTTTTCACTTAGTTCATTGTTGGTGAAGAAAACTGGTACTGGTTCGTGAGTATTAATTTGTTTACCAAACCTTACTTAATTTGTTAATTATTTATTTACTTAGGAAATGAATTTTTGTTTTACAAAGTTTACATCTGCTATATATAAAGAACAGTTTGAGAAAGACCTTTTTATCTATTTTTCTTTCACTTTCTCTGTAGGAGTATCTATTTCCTAATGCATTCCTGGATAATAAAAACTATTCTTCACAACTTTTTGATGATGTTTTAATATTGATCATATTGTCTGTGAACAGAGACAATTTGACTTTTCTGTTCCAAACTGGCTGTGTTTTTTATTTTTTCCAAGTTGGATGTGTTTTCTGCTTCTAGCCTGATCTCTGGTGAAGATTTCCGGTAGTGTATTGAATAGAATTAAATAGATCAGAGTGAGTAACTTTGGTTTGTTTCTGAGCTAAAAGAAGAAGCGTTCAACTTTTTGCCATTGAGTATGAACTTTTTAATCTGGTCTTCTTTATATTGAGATATATTGAGATAATTCTTTCATACCTAATTTGTTGAGAATTTTATTATGATGATGATAGAATTTTATTAACTGTCCCTCCTGCTTTCAATGAGATGATCACAAGTTTTTATCCTTCATTCTCCTAATGTGGGGCCCCATATTTATTGATTTGTTTTGTCTTTTAACCCTCCTTGCATGTTAGGTGTAAATTCTCTTTGATCATGTGAATGACCACTTCAACGTGCCAATAAACAGCTTGGTAGTATTTGGTGGAAGATTTTTCATTGATATTCATTATTCTTACTCACAAGTGGCAAGGTAAGAATTTGTATTTATTTATTATTCAGTCTTGGCAGACTGTATGTGGCAACTTATCCATTTCTTCCAGGTTGCCCAATATACTGATGGAGTCTCTTATTATCTTTTATCTGATAGTATCACTTGTATGTTTTCTCTTTCATTTCTGTTTTTTTTTAGTATTTTTTTGTCTAGCTAAAGTTTTTTCAATTGTTTTAATCCTTCCAAAAATCAACTTTGTTTCACCACTCTGCTTCTGTGATAATGGAAAATGAGGAAGATATAGAAGTATTCTGGAGATGGTTGACAGTAGATGGCTGCATGGAAATCTAAACTTACCTGCACACTTAACATATTCAAGACAGTTAATTTTATATCTTATATGCATCACAATTAAAAATATAAGGACTGAAGTATACATTCATGAAAAGACATAATGAACTGTAAGCTCATATTTCTAAGCAAAATAATGTGAGGATGTAATCTGTAATCCTCACCATAAAATGTTCTAAAAAATGAAAGTATGAAGATGGTTTCTGGACTAGACAGAGGGAAAGACAATCAAATCATTGAGATACAAGGGTAGTTCCAGGCAGTGAAATATTTCTTGATGTGTGATACTGACTGTGTCACAAAAATTCTGCTTATTGGGTTATTTCCCTTCACTCTTTTTTGGGAGGATCTTCTGCTGAATTGGTTGTAACGGAGTAGCTGTTCATCCTTAGCTAGTTGCAGTATATTGTGCATATTTCATGTTTAAATCACCCTAGGTTACACCACAGGTGAGACCAAAGATTTCAGAAAGTACCAGAAATATCACAAGAGAGCTGATACTATACAAATATGACCCATCTACCAAGGCTGTTTCCTCATCCCTTCTGATCCTGCTCAGTTTCTGTCCTTTACATACCATTTCCATTTTATAACAGAATGGTGCTGTGCACATTCAATTTTATGGTTGGGTAGACCGGATAATGTTCAGTTCATAATAGGCAATTGGGGGTGCATAGTCACTTGGTGCTTGACTAGCAAAGAACATCTGTTTTTCCATGAATAAAATTTATTGTCAGAAGAGGGGAGGCCTTCTGGAAAAGTCCGAATACTCTGAGCTCTTATTTTATTATTGAAGCTTGATAAATAGACTTGCGCAGATGAAGAACTTCTAGATCATGGTCAGAATAGCTTGTATTGCTGCCCAGATGCGGACCCACTTCCTGCTGTGTGACCTAAGAAAACAAGCGGCCTTCTTGAAATGTCTCAGAACTCTGATGCCTTCCGAGGTGGGGCTTTCAGAAGTTTATTGGATCACAAGGGGCTGTACCTTCACCAATGGACTAATCCATTAATGAGACTATAGTTTGGTGAAATCATGTGAGAGTAAGGGAATTTGCCGTAGTTGGGAGGGGCCGTGGAGACGTGACACTGAGGATGTATTCGCCCCCCCCCCCGTCTGCTCTTTCACCTCTTTCTCTGCTTTCCAGCTGCCCTGAGGTGGGCTGTTTTCTCACCCTCTCCTTGTATCTTCGAGTGACAGAGACAGAAAGGAGCTCTGCTCCTTTCTTTCCTTAGACACCAATTTTGTCCAAGGCACTCTGCTTTTATGACCTAATTTAATTTGCTGCTTCCCTTTCCGACATCTATCCACTTTCATGAAAACAAACTTGCCTCTCTCTACCTTGTGCTCCTCCTGTAAAGTCAACCTCATTACTAGACAATCCATTTGTTGAACTTCCACATCTTCTGCAAATTGTAACAAACACTATCCCAGACACTTTGCATGTTATTAAAAACTCTTACTATATAGTATTTAAAGGAAAATAACATGTTTATGTGTATGTGATTAATAACATAAAAGACTTATTACACATAGTATTGCTTCAATAGTATTTATTTGGACTTCATTAAAAATCATATGAAAAAGCCTGAAGGGAGGGGACTGAGGGAATTACTGGAAATTACATTTTGTAAGCTAAGTATTTACTAAGTTGAATTAATAACTCCTTGGTAGTTTGTGTCTTAGAAGAAGCTCTAACTTATTCAGGCAACAAAGGTAATATATATTGTTTTTATTACTCTCTGGTCCTTAATGTTATACACATCATAAATTCAACACAGGCTTTCTCTTCTACTTGTTTAGTATAAACAATTTTACTTTTGATATTTACTTCCTCCTCAGGCCAACATAGACTGTAAACACAATAATATTTAGATTTCTAATTTAGACTTTTGAAAAGTTTTTAATTGTGTTCACAACTTATGTCACAACTTTATGTCACGTGTAACAATATTTTATAGCTAAGCTTAGAGATCATTGAAATATGATTTTTAAAATGAATGAGAAAATGTGGCTGTATTGTAACATGATCAACATGCAACGTATTATACATATTTAATGTATGTGCTTCAGTGAGTTTATACATATATCTACCTTGTGATACCATCTCTATAGTTAAGGTACCATCTATATCCATCATTTCAAAAATGTGCTGAGTTCCTTCCTCCTCTTTTCCTTTTGTTTTGTCTGGTTTGGCTGGGGTTTTTTTGTACAAGAACATAACATAAGACCCGTCCCCTCAACTTATTTTAAATTGCACCACACAGCATCACTAATTATAAATACTATGCTCATGCCAGACCATGTAGGACATATTCATCTTGCACAAATGGAAATGTATATACAGTGGATAGTGATAACACAGAAGCAGTAAAAATAGAGCTACTTTCTCCTTTGTGATTCCAAATTTCTGAAAGTTCAATTCCCCAAATAATCACTACATAAAATGTTATTTTTAAGCTGTTTTAGTTCAGTGGTTCCAGTGCCTGCCTAGCAAGACCAAGGTCCCTGTTCAATCCCCAGTAGCTACATACAAGAATACCAGATGTGATGACTTATGCACACTAGCAATCAGTGCCACATACCATAATGCCAGGCTTGATGGCTCTTGCCTATAATCCCAGCACTCAGGAAGCAGAGGCAGGAGGATAGATGAGTTTGAGGCTTGTTTAGGCTAATAGTGAGCTCAGGGCCAGCCCGAACTACAAAGCAAGACCCTGTCTGAAAAAAAAATAGTCATAATAAAATAACATATAAAATATTATTTTTATCTACTTATCTAAATTATTTTGTAGCATTTAGTTCTCTTATTTTGTTACTAAATATAGACGTGTATCAGAGTTCCCCTATATATTAGAACTTTCTTCTATTTTACTCTATGTTGTGATTTTTTGAGACAGGGTCTAGATTTGTAGTTTAGGCAGGTCCTGAACTCACTGTGTAGCACAGGATGGCTCCAAACTCTAGCAATCCTCCTGTCTCAGGCCTCCAAGTGCTGGGTTTATGGGCCTGTGCCACCATGCCCGGGTTAGAGCTTTGTTTCCTTTGGCTTCTATAATTAGGGCTACAGAACTGATGAGAACATGTAGATGTTACATTAGTGTTGAAGCACCACCACCCAAAGGAAGCTTCTGAAATGAGGGAAATAATGTGTAGCAGTGATGTCTAATACGGTATCCACTGGTTAAATAGAGCTACCAAGTTCTTGTGATATAACATCTACAGCTGAGGCATTAAATTTTTAATTTTATTTAACACAAATTAATTTAGATTTAAAGGATGTCATGGTTTATTTGTGGGTGTTGCATCAAAGCTTCCCCCACTCAAAGGCAGGGTTTGTGGAAGATGATTAGATTAGGAGGCGAACAGCTTTCAAGGTGCCAGAGCCTGGCCTGGCACAAGGTGTGAGGTATTGAGGCCTTGGACTGGTAGAGTGCGTCTCTCTTCCTGGCTCCTCTGTTCTTTCTCTTCTTCCTGGCACCAAGAGGTGACCCTCTATTCCTCCACCATGGTCCTGTGCCCCACCATCCTGCCTTGGTCTAGGTAACTAGCCTGAAATAAGACTTGTCTCCTTTTAGCTTTGGGTGCCAGGTACTTTGTTTGGCAACAAGAAAAGTGACTAAGGCCAACAGTAGCCTAGGAGCAACACTAGTATAAAGCATGAAAGAATAAAACTTCAAAGAGCAAGAAGAGCATCTCTGCTCTGTCACAGATGGAGTCCGTAAGAAGTGCTGCTGGTCTTGACCCCGGGGCAGCAGAACTGGCCACAGGTGAAGCCTTCTCTCTGTCCTGTTCATCTGGGGATTTCCAGAAAAGCACACAGTTGGTGAGGACACCAGGCACACTGAGTGGGATATCTTCCACCATTGCTTTCATGTTTATGTATTTTGCTACAGTTGCCATATCTGAGTAGCATGGGGCCATTGCCCTTCTACCCACAAATAATGGAAAGCTGA
Organism: Thryonomys swinderianus; assembly: GCA_004025085.1. NCBI lineage: Eukaryota > Metazoa > Chordata > Mammalia > Rodentia > Thryonomyidae > Thryonomys > Thryonomys swinderianus. Next base: position 52,019 of record PVIC010001602.1, read on the forward strand.
TAAGTAAAACTTAGATGCAGGGAAGGATTGAGAAAGACAAGGACAAAGGAATAAAATACAATATGTATACATATGTTCCAATTCCTTTTTATGAATATTTATTCTTATCACCAACTATACTAGCAAAGGGCAGAAAAATTATTTGGCTGCATTATTTTGGGAACATAACTAGAGATACTCTCACTGAATGCTCAGCAAAGTAGGGTTTTATTTCCATTGGGTTGGTTTTTGTGCAGGTGAGTGTGTTTTCCTTCTTTAATAATAGGACAGTAAATTTTGACTGTTAATAAGTCTTTGGGGGCTTGCAACTGGAAGCAACAACCTTTCGTACAAGCTGTCCTCACCATAATTATCATGAAATGCTACTGTTATCGCCTCGTGTCCAGGCCAGCTGTTACCCAGACTGCTGAATTTTCAGGTGCATCAACATGTAAAGCACAACTAATATCCAAGGGCAAATGATATTAGACAGGCAATTGTGCTGTACAAATTGTAGTGCTATATCAAGGGTATATATTTACTTTATAGCTGTTGGCATGTTGTTTAGACCTTTTAAATTTGATAGTTCCTTCTATACTGGAACAACTTAGGGATATTAAGCGTTTTTATATTTAAAAGTCCCCCAATGTTTATAACATTAACATGGCGCAATACTGTGGTTATAACATAAAATTAATTTGATCACTAAATAGTCAAGTTTAGCATAGGAACTTCAAGCACAAATCATAAATGTTCTCATTAGCCTTCTAAATTGGTGCTTCATTAATCAGCATGGGAAATCTGAGCAAAGTCTCACTGTACAGTACAGCAGGGAGGAATTTTTGACCTTTCCTTCTTTCTGGTTCTTATGCGGCTGGTGGTATCAACACGTCCCTTTGAAACACCCAAACATTTAAAGTGAAAAGAATGTAAAGAAATCTTGAGAGAAATAATTAGAGAACTACTGAAGTAGAACAATTAGGTTTGCAGCTGCTGAGCATTAACCACCAGATTTTATTTTTCTTGCTAATTGTGTTCCTCAGATTCTTTTTCTGAATTCTTTGTGAAAAGGATGTGTTTGCATTTCTACAACCAGTGTTCAGTACCTGATTTTTTCAAGTGTGAATTTGTCTTTCTTTCCATTGTCGAACACCTCCAATGTGCCAGACACATCTGCTGCCTCAAAGCCCCACTGTTGCAGCCCCTGCTAGAGACTTTCGTCTCATTACTCAGGCATACCCTTCTCCTCACAGGTCGGTCACCTTTTATCAAGTATAAATCTACTTTCTCCCTAGCCCGTGTTTAAAATTTAATCGCACCCTCCATTTCAAGTACCCATCACTTTGTGGTGCTTGTGATAGATACTGCACCGTGCTGAGTTCATTTTAATCTCTTTGCTAAGATAGTACGAATAATAATTTGCAGATGTCTAACTATTGCACTACGTTTCCTTAAAACTCTCTTTTGTTGAGGTTTTGTTTGAGAGAAGACTAGGGTAAATCTTACTTGAAAAGGTTTTCGGTGAACTTTGAATTCCAGAGTGGAATTTTTGAATTTCTTTAGCAAGAACTCAGCGACATGAAGCTGGCTCTGTCAGGAGATACAAAGGGTTTCTTGTTTCTTTTGCTCGGTTTAAAACATCAAGTACTAGGCTTTGATGACAAGAGCATATGTGGTAAGACACACATCACATGGAAATGGAGAGTAGCACAGCAGTGGAGACATGACCCATTTAGCGTGCACTGAGGCCCTAGGTTTGGCCGTTGACACTGCAAAAAGAATCACAAAACAAACTTGCCATCTTCACAGTTTAAAATGTACAAGCCAGTGTTAGTGAATTAATTCCCCAGGCAGTGCAGCCTTCACGGCCATCTATTTCCTTAACTCTTTTCTGTCCCATAAAAATGAAATATCCATACCCCTGAAACCACGACTTCCCATTCCACAAACCCCTTCCCAGCTCCTGACAACCACCATGCTTCCATCAGCAAAAATAAAGACTTTATTCTTTAGAGAATGAGAGGGGGCTTCTCCTGGGAAAAACAAAGCAGAGGGAAACCTGGAGGCATCGTAGTTCAGCAAGGTGGTTTATTTGAGCATTTTTCTTGGTCCCAAAGCTTATCAGGCCCAATACCTGAGTAAAATTATTCTGAGATTCAGTTTCCTCATTATTCCCCTATTATTATCCAGGGATAATAATTCCCACCTTGTAAAATTGTTTTCTAATAAAAGTGTTATCAAGATTAAGTGCTAAACCAATTAAAACAGTTAAATCATGCCTGGTGTGTGCTAAATGTTCTGACGGTGTTTGTCAAATCCATTCATGTCTACATCTTTCTTTTCCCAGGCTGAATTCTTGGGAGAGGCATATTCAGTCAAGTGCTTCCCAGTTATCCCTCAGAGATCGTTTTAGAGATTGAATTTATAAGCTGACATTTCTAGTTATCTTGACAGTACAGTGTTGTTATCTGAGGGAGAGACTGCACTTCCTAATTCTGGTGATGGAAACTCTTAGAGATTCATATATTTTGAAAAGGAGAAGCCCAGGTATTAGCTGAGGCATGGATTGCACAGCTGGATGCAGGAGGGTCTATCACCTTCAGAGCAAAATTGTTTCCACCATAGTTCAGAACCCAAAACCAGAAGTTCTATAGAACCAGTAAGACCCAAGGAGAGACAAGAAAGATACCTCATTAGATCTGGCCCCTTCTAAGACAGACCATCTTTGGGTTGTTACAGAGAGTGAAACTGAAAGCTCTGGATTAGAGGCAGATGTACATGAGTAATGAAGGCAGACCCAGCTAACTAATTAGGCAATATGTATATTGAATAGTTAATTCCAAAGACTCAAGCTGTACTGTGATAAGGTTCCCAAAATTTTGGATGCAGAATGATCTAGGAAGGAGTTGAATGTTCTGTCTTGAGGAACATAACCATAGCAAGATGAAAGACTTAAATATGGTAACATTGACCATTACACACACACACACACACACACACACACACACAGGCACGCACGCACGCACACATACATATGCACAGTCAGAATACTCTATAAGATTATACTGAAAATACCCCACATTTCTTTAAGTAGCTATTCATGACTTCCAGTCAGCTTTTTACACTCATAGACACAGCAAGATGAAAAATATGATCAAACATCTTTTTTTTTTTTTTTTTTTGTGACACGGTCTCACTTTGTAGTTCAGATTGGCCCTGAGTTCATTATGTAGCCCAGGCAAGTCTCGTATTCAGCAATTCTCCTGCCTCTGCTTCCCAAGTGCTAGGATTACAGGCGTGAGCCACCACTCCCAACATTGTGGTGTGTGGTATTGATTGCTCATGGGCATGAGTCACCAGTATTGTTGTATGTGATTACTGGGGACCGAACCAGGTATCTTGCACTTGCTAGGCTGGCGCTAGAAACACTGAGCTAAATCTCTGGCCCTGATCAAACATCTTAAGAAAGTATATGATAAATTATAGAAAAGTGTAAATGTAAATAAAAATAACTAAAACATGCAATTCATGTTAAAGAAAAATAGCATTATTTTCAAAAGATAGAACATTACCTTAATATTGTCAATGAGATACGATGTGAACATTTATCTACTGTATAGGATGGGATAAAAATGGAAGGAAAGAAAGAAAGAAAGAAAGAAAGAAAGAAAGAAAGAAAGAAAGAAAGAAAGAAAGAAAGAAAGAAAGAAAGAAAGAAAGAAAGAAAGAAAGAAAGAAAGAAAGAAAGAAAGAAAGAAAGAAAGAAAGAAAGAGAAAGGACGAACCAGAAATCTTTTGTATTACAATGTTCTCATTGGAGAATGGGAAATTCCTATGTTATTATAAAGTTGAGGAAATCTTCTAGAGCAAAAGCAAAAAACAAAGAGGTGGAAGAGAGAGAAAAAGGAGTCAAAAGAGTTCTAGAAATACACAGCAGGTAAAATCGTGGGAAGATATTGTCAGAGTGGTAAATTGAGAAAATTGAAAAGAATTGAACTACTTCAGGTTTTTGCCTAACATGATAAATGAAACAGATCTCTGCACTCTAGGTTTTATGAATGCTACAAGTAAAGATTATCTGCAACTTTTTAGAGGGAGATAAAGATAAAACTGCACCAATCTTTTAGAAAGTTTGATGAATCAGAGTAACTCCAGTTGCAACATTAAAACGAAACCAAAAAAAAGAATTTTGAAGAAAAATTCTGGATGAACATTTCACAAACAATATATAGCCAATATCTGAAATACTTTGAAACTTTCATAGACTTAAAAATGTATTTTCTAGAATCTTTTGCTTCCCAAACTCATTGGCAATGAATTACATGAGAGCTAGAATATGTCAAGAAAGAAGACAGTATACTAAAGAGGATGGCCACAAAAGGACATCCCCATGGATTTCCTAGGAAGATGATGGAGGAGACACCCCTCCCTGGCAGATTAAGTCTAGTGACAAACAGTCATAGTTGCCCTATTTAGATATGGGGCTCCGGAAATGGAACTGATGAGTCCCCATTACTATCACACGCACACTGTTTTTAACCCCCTCCTCAAAGAAATCCCTTAGCAAGCTCAGCTCCAATTCATACTTTCACTTGACTCATCTTGACCTTGTATTGATGAAGTGGATTCTCTTTCTTTATAGTCTCTTGACTTTATGACTGACTCCTCCCTCACAGAAGCCAGCCTTGACTTGTATTCATTAATGGAACACTTTGAATATCACCCAGTGGGATAGTATTGGGAATTCTAGTATCTAAGTTCTGAGCCAAGCTGAAGTGCCCACTTTTTTTAATCTTTATGTTTCCTAGGTTCTTTCTGTGCCCTTATCTAAATGAATTCCCTAGACAAAATCCTCTGCAGTTCTCAAAAGAGATTGTCAAACTATGATCCATATGTGTTGTTCATTTTATTTTCTCCTTGATCCTTTTAAAAGGCATAGTATTGTCACTCCTGTTTGCAACTGGGTGGTTTTTGTTATGTATTTAAAAAAACCTAGCTTGTTGCTTATGGATATGTAAATAATTAGAGAGAGTATGAAGAGAAGAAGCAGAAGGGATATGATTAGAAAAAGGCCACTGAGGAGAGTCTGAGATTCAGGCAATGCTGTAATATGTTGTCCTAGGTAGGGAGGACACTAAGTAAATAATTATTGTGCTACTGTTTCTGACTTGTAAGGTGCATGCAAACCATGTGTTGTCCTTTAAAAATAAATATCATCAATGGCAGCTATAAAGAAGAAGGAAAGAGGGCCGGGGATTTGGCTCAGTGGCACAGCAAGTGTAAGCTCCTGAGTTTGAGCCTCAGTACAAAAGAAAAAGAAGGGAGAGGAAAAGAAAAAAGAGAGGAGGAAAGGAAAGAGGGAGGAAGGGAAGAAAGGAGAAAGCAAGGCTGATGGGGAAGGGGAGGCAGGAAGGAAGGAACTAACAGGACCATGAGAAGTATTTTTCATTTTCTTATATACTTAATTCATCTCCATTAAGTATGTGTTATTTACAAATATATTTCTGATGACTCTCCAGCTTATTTTCTTTACAAATCTCAACATTCCATTGACCTAATATCATTTCAGTCCCTCAGAAAAGTTACCCTGCTGTGCTTTATTTCCATTATTGAAATTTATATCAATCTGACTAAATGCAGACTAAAAGCATTTTTTAAAACTTCAGTGGAGAACACACTATATAATTTTGCCTTACAGGTTTATGTTTTCAAGGATATGAATATATGGAGAGAATTTACTTAACCAGAGTTTCCATATGCATGAATTTAAAATATCTCCATATTTAAATTTAAAATATAGTCATTGGACTTATATTTTTTTCTAAAGGAGAAGAAAATGATCCTCAGAATCAGATTTACCACTATACATTCTAGAGCCTATAGTTTATGCATTTTATATAATTTATCTATTCTAAAAGCACTTGAAATCTGTGATATAGCTTAAATTTTGTTCAAAACATTAAAAAAACCTACTAAATATTCTTAAAAAGTAAATTGATGACTTTACTAGATTGTTTCATTTTTAAGCTCAAGTAGCTATTAAACTTAATCTTCAGCAGTTCATATAGTTTTGTATAGCTTGTTTTCCCTCTAACTAAAACAGAGCAAAGTTATGTTGATCATTGTTATTAACTAACAGCAAAGTGAGCTAGATATTGTGGCAGCCTATTGATCTAAGTTCTAATTAACTCCAAACTCACCCTCAGCTGTTCTACAATTTTATTTTGTCTCTCAGATTAAAAAAAATGAGATCTACAGACTCTATTTCAACTGCTCAACTCATAAATCAGACAGTAATCAGCAGGATCCCTTAGGTTTCTCTTCTCCAGGATCCTTCTGCTAAAGGAAATTGCATTGTCATTCCTTTTTACAATAAGGCTTGTCTTTGTATGTTTCCAAAATTAACTACTGTTACATATGGATATGTAAGCAGCAATATATAAGCTAAAAATCACAAGGATGGGCAGAACATGGTTTCTGATCAGATCTTGTTGATTGCAAAGCTAGAGCTCATTCCAGAGATAACGTAGCATAAGAGGTAAGAGGAAATGACACTTGGGATGATTTATCCATAATAAGAAACATCAAGGGAGGTCAGAGAGCTTCAGAGCCCTATGCCTGGAAAAACTGGCATCAAAAATGATCTTTGCATATACTGGTACAAATTTCCCAATGTTATATGTGATTTTGAGATGTATATAAATTGTACCAATAAAGAATTCAATTTAAAAAAATGATCTTTGAGAAATAGGGAGGGTAACAAAGCCATTAACTTCCAGTTTCTGAATCTGAATATAGTTGCTGATGTTACCTCTCTGTCCTCAAATTAATTACAAAGGTGGAAAAGACTGATGATAAATCAGCAGCTCTGTGTGGATCTTTGGAAAGGAGAGAACACAGGGAAAGCCTTTGCCCACAATTTGGAGAGGTGGACATGACTGCAGGGAATCGCAGCTTAGCAGAGCAGGACTAGAACAGGTCAACCACCACGAGAAGTGAATAGCACAGTCGTGGGAAAAACCTGAGCTGTAACAGTCAAATTTCCAGATATTTTCCAAGGACAAATCTGAAAACTAAAAACTCCAGGAGGAGGGCTGGAGATTTAGCTCAGTGGTTCCAGCGCCAGCCTCGCAAGCGCAAGGTCCTGAGTTCGATCCCCAGTAACCACACACAATGCTGGGCATGGTGACTCACGCCCACCAGCAATCAATACCATATACCACAGTGCCGGGCATGGTGGGTCACGCCTGTAATCCCAGCACTCGGGAGGCAGAGACAGGAGGATTGCTGAGTTCCAGGCTTGCCTGGGCTACATAGTGAGCTCAGGGCCAGCCTGAATTACAAAGTGAGAACCTGTCTCAAAAAAAACAAAACAAAACAAAACAAAAAAAAAAAACACTCCAGGAGGACCCAGTAATAGGGAGGAGATCTACTTTTGTAAACTTGACCTACAGGAGTTCAGTAAGGTTCTCAGATTAAATATCTAAGAAAAATTTTCACAAAGACAAGAAGAACATCAAAGTGGGAATCAGTGAAGATAAAATATAAAGGGCTTGGTTTCACTCTTAATTGACTGAGATGAGTTTGCCTAAAATAAAAACAACAAATCTTTATTTCTGTACAATTAAAGCTAATGTATGCCAGCAGTGATTCAAAGGAGAGGATGGAAGAATTACTATATTTTTACATATTAGGATTATTGTAAGCTATTCACACTGCCTGTGAAGCATTACAGAGTTATTCAAAACTGGACTCAGAATAGTTGTAAATATGTAACACAGATTACAGGTAAAAACCAAAACAAAGAAATTAAACTATAATTTATATCATAAGATTGAAGAGAAAATGCAGTCATGTAAATCTTCAATTAAAACCATAAAAGGTAGAAAAGGAGTGGAAATCAAATACAAAACAAAGAGCAAAAGTATCAACTAGAAATCAGTAAAAATAAAACTCATTATTTATTAAGCAAACTATATTAATAATCAGTTTGAGTAATAGTGATGTAAGTGTATCAATAAAGGCAATTTCAGAATAAATAAAGCAAGGTTCAACTGTATGATATCTATAAGAAATCTATTTTAAATATAAAGGTATATAGGCAGAAAGTAAATGAACAGAAAAAATAAACCACCTGACATTAATCAAAAGAAAGAATAATTATAGTAATTTCAGACAGAGAAGTCCTCAAAACAAGATTATCAGAGGTAAAACAGATGACTCAGTGATAAGTGTCAGTTCTCCAAGAAGACAAAAGAATCTTTAACATGAATGCATATGACAGAACATAAAATTGTGTGGGAATATCACACTAATACAATAGCAAGAAGAAATAAAGAATAAACACTGGAGACTTTGACACCAGTTTATCAGAAAGGTACAGGTTAAGCACGAAGAATTCCAGTGAGAAAATATTTGAGTTGATGCTTTAGAGACAGGCAGGATATAATCACAATATGTAACTGAAATCCTAGAATCAAACAAGAAACAAAAAAAGACATAAGCATTATTCAGAGTAAAAAGGGCTCAATGTTTTATTTTTCCATTTCTGTTTCTCTTCAGGTTACTGGAAAAATAGCATGAGCCATTATTCAATAAAAAAGAATATTGTTAAACTGAACATGATTAACCAACTGATTACAGTTGAAATTGACAGACGAGTTCAACCAATAGCTGAATCATGCAAATTCTCCTTAAGCTCATGTGGAACGTTCACAAAGACATAGCACATTCTAACCTGTGAAACACACTGCACTTACTGGAAGCATAAAATGTCTGCTCTCGCATTTCAGTAGAATTAGTCCTGCACGTTAGACAACATCCTTCTCAGTATCTCTGGGGTCAAAGGTGAAACTTCAAACACAATTAAAAACTATTTTTAACTAAATGAAAATGAAAATACAATTTATCAACACTTCTCAGTGAAAGCAAATTTTAGAGGAAAATTTAAAGCATTGCACCTTTATATTAGAGAAGGTCTAAAATCAAACATGTAATATTTGACTTTAGAAAACAAGAAAAAGAATACTAAAGGAAAATGTAAGCAGAAAAAAGTAAGAAATTAAAACAGAAGTCAGTGAAACTGAAAATCAGAGCTCAAAAGAAAAAAATCAATAAAAGCTAATTCTGTCTCTTTGAAAAGGTAAATAAAATGGAAAAGTTACTAGACAGGCAAAGTAAGGAGAGGAAAGAGAGGACACATATTAACAATGCTGAACATTAAAGAGGAAACATTATTACATGACTAATACCAGAAATAAAAGATGGAAAAATCACAGATCACACCTGAAAAAGATAATACAAAGTACAAATAGTTCTTTCATCAAATCTAATAAAATAGATGAATAGACTAGATTCTTGAAATACCAGTATGTTGAAACTCATACAAGAAAAAGACAATTTTCTGGGGCCTGTGTCTATCAAAGAAATTGAGCTATTATTTATTAACCTTCAAAATTGAAAGCACCAGTGGGGACCGGAGATACAGCTCAGTGGTTCCAACACCTGCCTCACAAGTGCAAAGTCCTGTGTTCAATCACCAGTACCCACATACAATGCTGAGCATGCTGACTCACGCCCACCAGCAATCAATACCACATACCACAGTGCTGAGCATGGTGGCTCACGCCTGTAATCCCAGCACTCAGGAGGCAGAGACAGGAGGATTGCTGAGTTCAAGGCTTGCCTGGGCTCCATAGTGAGCTCAGGGGCAGCCTGAACTACAAAGTGAAACCCTGTCTCAAAAAAAAAAAAAAAAAAAATGAAAGCACCAGCTCCAGATGGATTCACTGGTGAGGCATAGTTCACATTTAAGATATTATATCTGGAATTTTCTGGAATCTTACAAAAGATAAAAGCAGAGACTGTAACTCATTCTATGAAGCTAATACCCTAATACTGACAACTGATAAAGACATTACAAAACATCCTAGGCCTGGGGATTTAGCTCAAGTGGTACCGCTCCTACCTAGGAAGCACAAGAGCCAGAGTTTGATCCCCAGTTCTTCAGAGGGAAAAAAAATACTATAACCTATTAACTGCAATAAACAGAGATGCAAAACTCTTAGTAAACTGAGTAAGTGCAACTTCAATTAAAGTAGCAGCAAGACATTTTGTGACTGAAGTTTATATGAAGAGGTAAAATATCCAGAATAGTGAACATAACATTTAAAGAGGAGGAAAAAAGTTTGAAGATTGATACTGCTTGACTTCACAATTTACTGTAACACTACAAAAGTTAAGACATAGTGGATTCCTACAAACAGAACAGATAAATATAGGAATAGAAGATAGTAGAGTGCCAGTAAATAAAGTTGCATGGGTTTAGTCATCTGATATTTGAGGAAGGAGCAAAAACTGGAATGAAGCAGAATTAATCTTTTAAGCAAAGGGGCTCAAAAAAAACTGGATATGCATATGACAAAGTAAATTACCTACAAAATTTAGAATTTTCACAAAATTAACTCTCAAACAACTGAATATTTTAAATATAAATTATAAAAATTTTAAACTACATAGTCATAGGGCCGAAGATTTAGCTCAAGTGGTACCATGCCTACCTTGCAAGCACAAGGGCCCTAGTTAGATCTCCAGTACCAAAAAACAAAACAAAACAAACAAACAAACAAACCCAGATGAACATGAGTAGAGAAATGACTTTTAGACACAACACTAAAACCACAACCCATAGGAGAACTGAAAATTTACTTCACTAAAATCAAACTAAAAGCTTTACTCTCTGGAACACTAGTCAAAAGAATGAGAAGATAAACCAAAGATTGGGAGAAAATATTTCCAAAAGATATGTATGGCAAAGAAACTCTTAATTTTTTTTAGAAATAAGTTGTGTTATATACCTACAAATTCTCAGTGTCAAGTATGAACATGATGTATATATAAAATGTACTAACAGACAACTTTTAAAAAAAGAAACAAAATGTTTAAAATGTGATAACATAAGAACTCAATTAAAAATGAGCAAAAATCATGAATATGTACCATGAAGATGGCCAAAAAGCATATACAAAGATGTTCCTTATATCCTGCTATCTGGACTGGGCCGGTTACTGGGTGTTGTCCAATGACCTCAGGAGGGTGAGAGGGAACACGGAATCACTCCCAGACTCCATGTTGATTGAAAAGCTTCTCCCCTTTATTATGGACGTTACAGGCATTTATATAGGGCAGCTTGGGATGTGATTGGATGAGAGGGAGGGAACAGTGCTCACGGCAGGATGTAATTAAGCACAAGGGTGGAAGTAGCATCTAGCAATGTATGATTGGTCTGTGTCACCTGCGTCATCTGCATCTGTGCATCGCTATGATTTCTTAAAGGGGCATGACATCTTTTCGTCCACAAGGAGAGAGAAAAGTGGAAGCACCTGGAGAAAGGTTTGGCCACAATATCCTATCATGCACATTAAAACAATGACATATCCAAAACATATCTATTAGAATGAACAAAATCCTGAACACTGACACCAAGTGCTGATGAGACCAGAAAGCAAGTCACACCCACTCATTGCTAGTGTAGATGCAAATTTATATACTACTTTTAAAGAATTTGGAAGTTTCTTACAAAAGTACACATGCTCATGTAATATGATCCAGCATTTGCATCCTTGCTGCCTACTCAAAATACATTGAAAACTCACATTCACACAAAATTCTACACAGATGTATTGCAGAAGGTTATATAGAGCTTGGCATGAGTGCAACCATCTTGAACCTCAACTACTTTGATTGTCTTTGAGTAATCCTGATAGGTTGTCCTTGAATAGCTTCTTAGTGGACTATGTAAGTGAAGAAACATGTGAGAGTGGTGTGTGGTGTTTTACAACTGGACTCCAGTGCGAGGAACATATGTGATTCCTTGATATTAACTCAAGATAAACCAGGTACATTCCAGGTTGGAAGAAGTTATCTTTTGTCCTAATATTTAGTCCCCTACTTCTGACACAAATCTCTGGTTTTGTTGCCTTTTGGAGTTTTTCTATTTTGCCGCTTAAGTCTGTAAGATTTTGTTCAGTGAAATTATAGACCTGTCTATCTCTTCACTTTGGTTTCTTGGTGCTAGAAATCTGAATCCCATACTACAATAGGATCAAGATTGGTCCAGATCACAGTTTTTTGTTTTGCTTTGCTTTTGCTTTCATAATTGCTGAAATTTGGAAGCAATCAAGATATCTTCCAGGGAATGAATTCACATATAAATACCCAATGATGGAATGTTATTCAGTGCTAAAAAGAAATGGGCTATCCAGACATGCTGAAAGACTATATGATGAATAAGTCCAACAATATGACATTCTAGAAAAGAAAAAAATATGGAAACTGGAAAAGAATTTCGGGCATTGAAAATATTTTGTGTGACATAATGGTGGGTACTTGTGACTACACCTTCATAAATGTTCACATTCATGAGCGAACCAAAATATGAACTATGTGTCATAATAATGTCATAACTTTGGGTCATACTAATGTGTCAAAGCAGGTTTACTAATTATAAATGCACTGCACTGCTGGAATTCTTAATAATTAGATAGGCAATGAATGCAGAGATATAGGGGCATATGAGAAATGTCTGCAGCTTCAATATTACCTTCAATTTTGCTGAAAACCTTTAAAAACTCTAAACAAAGGCTTTGGCCAACATTTTCTATACACTCTCTCCTATACTCCCCCATTTATAACCATGATTCTGCCCTCAACTTTGATGAGATGAGACTTTTAGATTTCACACATGAGTGAGATAACGGGTACAATTACAGGTGATTAGTATGAATAAGGCCCAGGGTTCTGTCACACAGTAGTCTGAATACTTTTTTTTAATCTTTATTAGTACTTTGTATATCCACATCATGATCACACTCAATATTGGGAATTTGTACCTGTATATGACACAATTTAATTCTCATTATTTCCCATTCCCTTACTCACTCCACAACCCGCATCCCCTAAGTACATAAGCTTTGTTTCCCTTTATTTAAATTACCATCAAATTTTTCTTACCCCTCATTACTCAACCTTTACCCCATTTCCCTTTGAATATTTTCTATTTCACAATATCCATCATACATTCTAGAACTCATTAACATCTTCAGTTTCTCATAGCAGAAAACAGATATGATATTTACACATCTGTGATATTTACACATCTATTTCACTTATGAGTAGGCCCTGAAGGTACATCCATTTGAGTATAAAGGACTCAAACTTATCGTTCTTTAAGGCAAAATAATACTCCATTTTAAAGAAAAAACACATCTTCTTTATCCAGTCTCCAGTTGATGGGCATTTGGGTTGCACTTTTGAGATTTATGAGTGTATCACTCAAAAGAGTTACAAGACAGGATTTTGAATCTACTCAAAGAATTCTAAATGTTTGAGGCTGTTTGCTAATTACCCCGATTTGATCATTACTCAAAATACACAAAGATCAACATCAAAATATTACATTGTATCTCCTAAACATGTACTAAAAGTAAAATTAAGTCTTTAAAACAAAACTGAAACCGTAATACTCTTATGAGAACATTTCAAAATATTTGAAGATTTCTCCCAATAGCAAATCTTTAATAAAATGAAAATATTTAATCTCTTAAAGGAAATCTGTAAAAAATAAACTGCACTCTTCCCTGGTTGCCTGAACATCTAGCAGTATGTGTTGTATGTATCTGAATATTTAGAAGGTAGTCATTCTTGGGAAGGCTTTGTTTTGATTAAACTTTATCCACTCTATCTTGCCTTTTACTAGCAATTATATGTTATGTCGTTATCATGATTCTCTGTTTGCTTTGTGCAACCATTTACTTTTCATCGATGCTGTTTTCCAGGGCTTCTGTTTTGCATTTCAAACTGTACTCAGTTCAAATCTCTACAGGAATTTGAGTTGAGTCATTTTGAGGCTTATAGTCATACCCCTTTCTTAGCAAGTGCAGTGCTAACAGATCTCTTGAAAGCCTTTCTAAGCCTGGATTTTAGCTTGCCAACATTCCTGCAGGTTCACTCATCCCTTTGTAGGTGACAGATGTATGGAGCACATTAGCTCCAGGCCTATCTCTGCATGACAAAACACTTCTTTTTTTAGACGATGCAACACAATGTCTTGCAAGAGAATGTCTGGTAGCAAAAGTTGATATGGGCTTTCATGGCAACTACCCTTAAGTTCTTCAAAACCATTCCCTATAGTATCACAAAATTCTCTCTATCCAGGGTGAAATAGACTCCAATGAAGGTGTTATGCAGTCACTTCCTACACAAGGCTTTGTTTTTGAAAAATAGATATAATACACCTTAATCTTTTCCTCATGGATATCCAGGAAATTCCTCAAAAACATCACCTATCTCGTTCTGTGACACAAACAAATTCACACTAATCAGTGCCAACAGAGTCCTATATTAAACCAAATAATTGTGGCAATTTACTTAACAACTTCCTTGAATGCATCATCATTTATAGAAAGCAGTTATTATACTCCCTAGATTTTCACAAGTTTCCTGAAATTTAGCAATTACTTTACTTTTTCCCTTAGATTACTGTTTGTAAATACTGATCTGAGTCAGTGTTTGTCTTTATATTTTTGAAAAGTAATGGAGATAGGGCTCATCTAGGGAAATATTTGTAAGAAGCCTTTGTCCTATTGGGAGAAGACAACATCCATTAACTTTCGGATTTTTTTTCCTCAGTCCACCTCTATAGAGACCACTTGCAGACACTTCCTGCAGCTATGCCAGTCAGCAGTTCCCCTTTCTGTGCCTCCAGCTCTGCCCCACTATTCTGCACCCCCATACTTGTGTCCTCCTTGAATCAACATAGAGGTTAACAATTTTTTAATCATGGATAACTTGAGAAGCTTATAATAGCTACAAAATCTTTCTCCAGAAAAAGTGTATTTAAAAAATCTGCAGCTAAATGTGTGAAATCTCAAGAGATTTGCACTAGAAGCTTTCTAACACTGAGAAAGGTACTTACTTTCTCTAAGATTCAGTTCTTTAGAAAAAAATAGAGAGGCATTAGTAGTAATAATAAGAGAGCCCTCAATGTTCCATGAAGCTTTAAATAGGAAATTTTATCTACTATGATTAGATTCCCATGAGTACAGAATATGGGTTAGTTATTAAATTCACTTTCCCTACTCAGCTCTTCCCTCAAAAGATCTCCCTTCTGCTGCCAGGCATTTCTGTGCCCTACTATGTAATTGGTTACTTTCCTCTTCTATTTATTTACTGATACTACTCAGTTGGTTTCCTCTTCTCCAAAATGCTAATGATGATACCTATTACTCAGGAAAGGGGTAAAGAGGCCATACATATTAAGTAGCTGATTATGTGGGAAGAAGTATAATGTTATGTCAGGCTGGGACTTTCTGAGCCTTTCATATTTATTCTTTTTCTTCTTTTTCCATGTTTTCCTCTAGCTATCCAGTAATTTAAGTTTCATTCTTTTGAAACTCAGATCCCAGTGCATCTTTGGTCATTTCATAGGAATTGCCCTGCTTTATATATCCCTTGTGTTTCTGTCACCTACACTCCCCCCTCTGGCAAATATATCTTGACAATCATTTAATGTGGATTAGATATGAGAATCATCCACTTAAACTGCTACATTATAGTCTTCAGAAAAGATGATCCAGAGGGACTATCCACTTTTGTATCCATCACTGCGTACATGAAGATTCAACAAATAAATTTCATGGGAAATTTGGACATAGAAAATGTATGCTGAGTAGTGAGGTTAAGTGGGTGTGGTCTACATTGGAGATGAAATGGAAAAAAAAATATTCTATGCTTGTCAAACAAGTTCAAATTCTGGCTTTGCTCCTATGAGTCTGGACAAGTTTCATGCACTGAGGACAATGTGTTTTTCTCCAAGGATTTTAATGAAGGTCAAATCAGAATATACCTGAAAACAATTTTTAAAAGTACAATATCATCCATCCTACTTCACCACCTTTGTCCTTGACTCTTTTCCAATTTCTTTTTTTTCTCCTTAGCTGTTGGAATATTTAGCTAGATGTCTTTTTTTTTTGAATCTCACTACTTCTAATCTGAATTGTTTATGTTTTATTCTTTTCTAAAGTGACTTTTAGTGATTTAACTTGTAGAAGTGGTATAATGTTTAAGTGAGTAAAATAGAAGACTGTGTGTGTGTACCCATGTGTGATTTCTAATTTTTAGAGTGTTAATGGCAAATAATACACTGAGTATCTTTTCTACTCCTATGCCAGAGTCAAAGGGTTAAGACTTCAGTCTAAGGAGTTTGAGTCACAGATGTGCTATACTCTTCACTTAGTGCACTGATGATGTCGTAACTATGTGCTGTTGAGCTCTCAAACTGCTCAGACAAGGTGGATCATGGGAGGTGTGCCATGGGAGGGTGCACTCCTTAGCAGTCCCCGTCTCTCTCTGCTTCTGACTGTCACGGACTCAGCTCTGTTTTCCCATCATTCCCCTGTACTTTGAAGCAGTCAACCGTGGACTGAAATGGTGCACCAAAATAAACTTTTCCTCCTTTAGCCTAGAGGAAATGGATATTTTGTTACAGTGCTGAGCAAGTGACTACTATATTAAGAATAAGTTAGGAATACATTTATTGATGTTTCATGATTAAAACTACTCAGGAAACCTGGCAACATACTTTCTAGGGAGAAATAATAGTTTATCAATTAATAAAACTGTAACAATGGCTTAATCACTTAACTATTCTATGCATCATTTTCTATACCTTTAAGATGGAAAAACAATAATGTCCATCTTTTTTGACTTGTCTGAGATTAAATAAAGCTAATTTTTGTAATATTTCAAATTGGGCATACTTACATAGATGTCCTGTAAGTTTAGCAAAATACATCACAAAAAACATTTCTTCTTTTCAGCCTCTTGAAATGATTAGGTATAATTTTCTACAACAATTTAAATAGCCAAAGCATATCCATACACACACCATTACAGATGGTTGCTATGGCTCACATCAGAACATTCTGCAAAAGCCTCATGTGTTCAGAAGCGGAGCCTTTGGAAAGTGATTATATAGTTGATTTGCTGTTTGGAGGAGGCTCACTGGGGCAGCGCACTGGATGGATGCGTCTTTGCCTTGGGTCCTTCCTGCTGTCTGCCTACTCACTGCCCTGGCCTCAGCAGCCAAGGCCTTCCCACCATCATATCCTGATGGATATCCATCATATCCATCATATCCTACATTGTTCCTGCCTCGAGGCAGCCAACTGAAGATACGAGGCCCGCATACAGCTCGCTTATTTTAAGTTGTAAATGTTAAATAGTCCCAGAAAAGAAAAAGTGGCTAAGACGACTGCCTAGGGATATTCTCATCCTATATTAATTAAGATGAGTACTTTACTTGGTAGGGTACCAGGATAATCAGCTTTCCTATCACTACATGGGATTTTATTATATAGTTGCAAGAATACAGCAAGTGCTCGAGAGCACATTGTTACTCGTGTCTGGCCAAAGAATAAAACCTAAAACTCAAATCTTCAGTCAAACCTATGAAAAGAGAATGAGGGGTATAATAATCTAAATTCACTGTGTGGCTAGAGAGTGTCCCTTTGATGCCACTTATTTGTCCATTTAGTTGCTTTGTCATTTGCAGTGGATTTACTGCAGACACATAAGAAGTGAACACAACACTAACTCACTCTTCAGAGTGATGGCTGCAGTTTGACAATTTAAGATGAAATATGTATGTTGAGTGCAAGTAGTTTTTACTATGGGTTGTGAGTGTTTTCAAACAGCAAAACAAAGTAAAATCTGAAGGCAAATTGCATAGCTTCAATTGCTACCATTCTCTTAGAGTGTATGTGTTTATGTTTCCAAAGCATCTTGATCACAGAGTATATTTTTAAAAACAACACAGCAAAGCCACATGTGTCTCTACATTTACACCACTCCTGCAGCTTGAGTGCAGTGTTTATCAAAAGTCTTTGCCTCATAGAGGTGAAGATGAAATTTTTAAACCGTTTGCCATGTATTAAGAATGGTCTGTCAGTCCCACAATAAGAACTGGAACAGAGTTAGATTTCTCTGGATAATTGTTCCTTATGTCACCTAGGGAGAAGCAAGTTCTCTGTCTAAAATAATAATTGATGAGACAAATCATGTCTCTCCACAAATACCACACATTTTCACAGGAAGAAAATCTAATGTCCAGAAGCATTTTTAAATTGCATGACTGTGTACTTTAAAATCAAATGGGTTCGTTTCTTGAAACCATAGTAAAAGCAGCCAATGTGTCATAGGGGAGGGGAATCAATCCCAAGTTCCTGTACTGGAAACAACATTTTCCAGTAAATACAACAGAATATAAAATAAATAATTCAAGTAGAAGGGCTTCAATTAACCATATTTATGAAATGTTTGCTTTTGAGCAAATTATGTAGTACTAGTCTGCTTTAACAGTGGGAAAACATCCCACAAGTTTCTATAAAATGTTTCTCTTTACATCAAAGAAATGAGTATATTAGAAAGCACTTTGAAATATTGCAAAAAAGCTGTTAATCAGCATTATAAAGAAGTTGTTTTATTCCATAGCAATGCTTGTAAAATTAAGCATAAAATTAGATATGGTTCTCAAATCAATTTTGATAAAGGTATATTGTTGAAAAGATTTAATCAGTTTCAGATGCATTAAAAACGTGTGTTTTAGGTGTCTCATAGAAGCAAAATCATACAACACTTATCATTCTTTGAATGGCTTACCATAATGTCCTCTAGGTTCACCCATATTATGACAAATAGCAAGATTCCCTTCATTTTATATTTGAACAATATTCTTTAGATGAATATACCATATTTTCATTATCTCTTTATTTGATGCTTGACAATTAAGGTTTCCCATAGTTTCTCTATTATGAATAATGTTGCAGGAAATGTGGGAGGGAAAATATAACCAGTAGATGAATTGTTGAATCATAGGTAGGTCCTACTTTTAATTTGTTAGTAACATCCTCCCTATTTTGCAGCTACACCAATTTGTGTTCCCACCGACAGTGTCACACAATTCCTGCCTCTCCTCAGCCTTGTACCCACTTGGGTAATAGCCATCCTAGCCAGGGGGAAGTCATACATCAGGGTGCTTTTTATATATAATTTTCTGGTGAGTAGTACTGCAGATCATCTTTTGCTATTCATCTTTTGCTATTCATTCGTGTTCATTTTTACATGATTTAAAAAAAATAATTGTCCCTTCTTAAAATTCAGGTTATTTATTTTTGGCTATTGAGTTAAAAGCTTTGTGCTTTATTAGAATCCAGATACGAGTGTATTTGTAGCAAGATTTTCTTGATGTGAGTACAGGCTAAAAAAATTTCCTTTTTCAAAACCATGTTAACAACTTTATGTTTTTGAGGTGAAATTGTCACTTGAGAAATTGTTGGCTTTTATTACTTCAGTGCGAGTCTACCAGTTTACTTAATATTCACATTGCACTGCTGATGTCAAACTTACCTGAAGGCTTCCATCTCTGTTTGAACTCTTTAGCAATTTCTACAATAGCATTCAAAAGCATGATACATTCTTGTATGGAAATGTTCTACTGTATAATTAATATGATTGAATGATTACAAAAATATCCATTAAATCCAAGATACTGGACTCAATATTAGACTCTGCCTTCCATCTCCTGTAGTGCATAAAAATACCAAGGGTCAAATTCATATTCCTTAATTCATCATTTTTTGGATCTTGTAATTTTATCTTATTTCCAAATTGCATCTAATTCCTAAAAATTTCTTTGTTTTCAATCCTTTCTCAGTAGAAAAGGCCTGAGTTTATATATGGGACCATAACACCTTTTAGTATGTCCATACATTTCCATCATTGGTGTTTTTCCTTTATTTTACTTTGTAATTATGAATAATTATATCATCCTTCTAATATTCACCCAGTGTTCACCTTAAAGACTCAGATGTGTGACTACTATAGCTTGAGGCCCACAAAATCAAAAAATATTTTTAATCCTGGAGCAAAAGTTTCTTGTGATAAAAGCCAGAGAGCAGCAAAGCCTAGATGCACTTTTATCTCATTTAAATTTTGCAGAGCTTTATTTTACATGACAGGCTAATTATCGCTTTCCTTTTATTTTTGACCAAATGAAAACAAAGGGTAGAGAGTATCCATTTGGGGAACAGTAATTTGACATCATACTTTAATTCACAGGAGCCCTAATGAATCTAGTTATTGAAATGATAAATGATCGATTTTTGGAGTCAGAGAAGCAATTCAAAAATAGTTCTTCTACTTCCAATTGCTTCCCTAAATCTCCATTATGATCACTTAGGATTTCTTTTTTTCTCTCCATCTCTTAGGAAGAGATGAGTTCCCTTGCAGAAAAATAATGGCATGCTTTATCCTAGTAAAAGACATTTGCATTTTGGAGGCATGAGCCTGATAATGATGGGGATTAAGTTAAATATGCATCATCCACATAAATAATCAACATTTCCTCCATCTCCTCTTCACGCTCTAAACTGAGCTTTCACAGAGACTAGATTTTTCATGATACTGACAAAGTGAACCTCAGCAGTAGGAAACTGTAAGAACTCTAACACCAGTGGTGCTTTATACACCGTGAGTACTTTAAGATGAAAAACGTAGCTTTATCTCAGTGTGAGGCCAATGCTAATAACTGGTCTTATTCAAGGGAAGCTTCACAAATTCTATAATTGAAAGTTGCCCAATTGTGCATGGACTAACCTAACTTTCAAGTAGCGCAATTCATCTTAGTCAGTGTTGCGCTAAATAACAAAGATTCAGGAAGCAGCAAGGGCCTTTATGTATTACCAGACTTGATGTCCTGAATGTGCTTCCGCTTTTGCAAATGATGGGACATGTAAATAGCATTCTGACAGATTTTGATTACAAAATCAGGCAAGCAGAAAAATTCATTTATGGTTAAAAGAACAGCAAATGTTACAATTCTCAATCTTCAGCAAAGCAATAATCATTTTACCAACAGCTAAGTTATCCATTGTCTTGGCATAAATTCTTACATATTATGTTCTATGATTTTTGTCTGATTTTTTAAATCAAAGAAATGCTTCTCTCAGCTATCTTTATTTGTGTTGTTTTCTGACTTTTGAGATCATGTCTGTTAGACTGATTACATTGGAGGACTAAGTTCACTGAAAAATGAGAAATATAACTTAATTGCATATTCTAGGTGAATGATATGCAACCCCCCAGCCTTGATCCATGGCTGAGTATATTATAAAAATTTCTTTTGACTTTTGATAGATAACCTAGAAGACAAATAGGATCCTCTCCTTTATTTCTGACAGTAGGCTTCCAGTTTTGTTTCTACTTGTCTTTGATTTCCTTGACAAAATATAAATATTAGGCCTTAGGATCACTTTAAACTGGACTTGAAAATGTTCATTAAATAGAAGTTAATAAATGTCAGTATTCATGGCATAACTTAATGTCTCTCTTTCAATTATTTGATTATCCTAGAGCTATTATTTTCCTAACAAACTGATTTATTATATTTTCATGATCAGATTTTGTAATTAGTATTTTTAACACTACTGGGATAGGTCAACTCAAACATCCAGGCCATCAGCAAACATTGTCACATGAATGTTCTTGAGCAAAAGAAAAAAAATGTTATTAGCTATTCAAATATAATGTGCAGGCCAGAGTCTTGGCAAGACTCTTTCCATGCCCATCTGTCATCATTATTTTGTCCATCTGCATTGAGATATGCCAAGTTGAACTAGAGACAGAAGCCAGCAAAGGTCTGAGTGAAGGATCCTAGCCTTCAGGACATGCAACCAAACTTATTTACCCTAGAAAAACATTTGTGTACACAACAAATCAGTGAAACTCTTAGTGTTTTCTAAAGAGGATTTTCCTAATTCCTGACTCCAAAAGCAAAAATTATAAGGAATAAAATTTTGCTTTGATTTTATTTCCTGTGGTAAATTTCATATCACAAACTAGATCTATCACTTCTGTTTTCCAGTATTACATTGTAGTGTGCAAGAACTTTTTGTAAGCTCTTACTTACTAGAAGTTGATTCCAAAGATAACTTAGAATAGTACTTATGGATATCCAGTTTAGTTAGAAATGATCAGAGCACAAAAATCTGTTACACAAACTGGGAGTTTGTGTAAAGAGGTTGAATGGTCTATGCTAAGATAAGATGGTAATAGGATAATCAAAGAACCCAACTCTTGGAGTGGAAGAAAATTAACACCCAAACAGTGTCTCATTTCAACAGGGTGATTACCAGGTTGCAGTGACCCAGAAGATTGTTTTTCAAAATGTACTTCAATGTTGGTGTCTAAAGTATATATTATATAACTAAATGTGAGCATTCTGATCAAGGCAGATTGTCATTAATTAAATCAGTTCAAACCTTATAAAGTCCCAGAAACTGCCCTACCTCAGGCATGAATGCTGAAACTGAGTATAACTGAAAAAAGTTAGCTTGACTGCTTCTACAGCACAAGCTACCACTCAAGATGTATAAAGTAGGAAAAAATTAAACAGCCAGTCTCTTTTCACAATTTTACTACTTGTGAGACAAATTCTTATGACACTAGAATGTAGAAAGACTTACATAAAATGTGGCTAAACTTTATGTAACTATTTGGGTAAAACATTGGATTGGATAAAACGTTGGAAAAGATTAAGGAAGAAATATCATTTGTATTTTAGAGTTGAAATTATCATTCCAGCAAAAAAAAAGTGATATGATCTTTTTTTTCTTTTTATTTATTTATTTTACTTACTCTTCTTCAACTGAATTCTTTATTGGTACATCTTACAGTCTCCACCATCTCCCATCCCTAAGTAGATGAGGAAACATTAAATCTCCTCTTGAATTTGAAACTCATTATCAGGATTGCTTATTCTCAGCTTGAAATGTAAACCTAAAGAAGTAAAGACTTTTCCTCTATTGATCTCTTCTCTTTGAACTTAATACCAAGCTCTAATTTCCTTTGCACATTGTACTAGTACTGGTGATTGTAAATTGCCATCCACAAGTCTTTGTGGATAGAAAGGAACCTTAATGTTAGATTCCTTTTACAGTCTTACAGGCTTTGTCCTGCACATTCACAAATATTCTGATAAAGAGCCTTTAGGAGACTATAAAAGGGTTTCAGGAGACATATGATGTTAAGACACATTTGGAGGCAACAGAGAATGCAGGCTATCAGTGAATACTCCTACATACAAGTAAAGGTGTGTGCAATACCTATGTGAGGCTGAAAATAAAAAGCATATCAAGTGAAACCATTTGAAATAGTAATTGATTGCATTTTTTCATCTGTTATCTTGGCATCAGTAGACACAGATGATTAATAACGAGGTACACTGAGTGCTTCCTTGTTAAAGTAGAGGACTCTAGCTAAGTTTAGTTAATAAAAAGCTGACAAGCAAACAAGCAAAATGTGTGTCTGGTCTCAAGAGCCTCTCTTGGACCAAATCACAGATAATCTCATTGAGTAGTTGAGCAGTCTTCTGAAAAGACTATACAATTATTTAATTGATCACTTACACTTTTGTGTACCAGTAGCATGTATTAAGTAGGGAAAATTACGAATTCATGTTGCACAGACAAATTGTAAGAAAGTTTCCTTGCATAAGTTATGTGAATGAGATTCACAATTCTGTGGCCTGTGCTTCCTAGTTTATAGGTCCTTCATCTCTTATTTTATTGCTACTTAAAATTCCATCCTAAGAAATATTAGGCCACTATTTTTAGGGAGATAGAATCTGTTTATGGTTGGGTTTCTCCCAGACTGCAATACATGCTGGCACAACTTTAAAAATACATCATTCTACTTCACTTTCTGAAGAGGTTGGATTTATGTTTATCTTCTATTACAGGCAATGACTTTGATTTATAAGAAATCTAATGGAGACTCTTTTTCATTTTTTTAGAACAAAAAAGATTCTTGTGGATTGCATGAATTTTGAATCTCTTGAAGACTTCACTGAGGTCAACAATATTACATAAAGATGATATACGTAATTCTTAAAGAGTTAAAACAAATCTAAATAAACTTTAGTACAATCATCAGGGATGAAGCATATTCATTATCAAAGAAAAGCTCTATAACACAGTCAGTGATTGCTAGTACCTCTTCCATGTGCCATTTGTCAAAGCATTCATCCAGTACAGTACTTAACATGGATAATAATGAAAATGAAATATAACTGCACATATAACTCTCTTTGGATATTAGTATAATGTGAAATTTACAGATAATGTGCAAATTTTCTAAACTGAATACATTCTAGCATGGACTGTAGAGTGATTTTCTGTTTCTTATGTCTTTTTGGCCAGGTATCTGAACAACATATTTTTTAGTAGTGATATTTAATACAATCAACAAATCACAAAGACAATCTTGTGTTTGGAAACACAAAATTAAAAAGCTGGTATAAACTGACTGATGGCTGAGCTTGCAAGAATAAAATACTCTGTTAGCTAGATTTAAAATAAATGTCTAATATTAGCAAACACAACTGCTCCTGAAGTTAGTAGCAAACTTTCTTGCAAAAGTTCTTGAAGTTTTTCCTAGTTTACCTTCATCTCAGGAATATAGATATGAAGAAAGCTGTGTTGCTGATGGAATATAATCAGTTGGATGCTAAGAAATCACTGTTATGCAGCACAGTCACATTTAGGTTATGGGATTAGTACAATTTCTTTTTTTTTTTTTTTTGTTCAGTTTCCCAGACTAGAACTTGGAGTATTCACTTTTTCTTATCAAGAAATTGGAGGTAAAATATATTTATATTTTACCTCCAATTCCTTGATAAATCTGACTGTCCTACCAAGAAAACATCACTAATTCTATTGCTATGTCACTTCACTAAGGAATGGATTTTTTTTTTTTTTTTTGAGACAGGGTCTCACTTTGTAGTTCAGGCTGGCCCTGAGCTCACTATATAGCCCAGGCAAGCCTGGAACTCAGCAATCCTCCTGCCTCTGCCTCCCGAGTGTTGGGATGACAGGTGTGAGTCACTATGCCCAGCTTTGTGGTATGCGGTACTGATTGCTCATGGCATTGTTGTATGTGGTTACCAGGGATCAAACTAGGAACCTCGCACTTGCTAGGAAGGTGCTGGAACCACTGAGCTAAATCTCTGGCCCAGGAATGGATTTCTTTTGTTAGGGTTATTGCAAGTCTTTTCACTGGTATTGCCCTGAGCTACCATCTCTTCAGTCTGTTGTCACTACTGAGCCCAGAGGATACTGTTAAAATCTGTGTTATATCATATGTTTCTCTTCTCAATTTCCCTACCTCATACCCTGGTGAAAACTTCCAGCTCACTCAAAGGAAAAGCCAACATTTTAGCCTGATTAAAACATCCCAGTGAGTCCTGGCTCCCTTGACACCCGACATACACCCATTTCCAGCTCTCATCTCATCTGTCGCTTCCCCCTCGACCAGCAAGGAAGACACGACTGCGAACTCTTCTTTCTGCTGTTTTATTCAGGATCCTTTGCTCGAGCAAAAACAAAAAAGCTCCCTTTCACAGGCATCTCCCAGTATATATACATAGTCATCAGCCAATGCCTGGAGGACATGTGGCATTCCGGGATAGGCTGCTGTACAGCAGAAGTGAACCGGCTGATCAGGCAATGCCTAAATATAGACTTGTTTTGCATCGGATATAGACTTGTTTTTCAGTGGTTCAAACCGCCTGACCTACTTCCTCAGCGCTATCTTTTGGGCACGGTTGCCCTTTGGCTCTCCACAGTTCCCCCTTTTTGTTTTAATGGCCAGAAGAAGAAATGCGCCAGGCAAGAGTAGAGGTCTGATCTCTGATCGGAAATGAAAGGGTCCCGAAATGATCCAGCGCAAGACTTATCATCTCGCAAGCACCGTACCTGCCCGATACCTTTTTCTCAGAGACAGGGCCTGGGGTATCAACCTGTATGCAATCAGACTTGCTCTTCTCGGGGCAGCAACTTGCTGACCCAGAGTGCAGTGCTTTGCCTCGCATCCTGAGCGCAACGGTTACTTGTCAAGTGCCATCAGCCACGCTTGAGAGGACTGTCCAGCCTCTAGGGTGGCAAAAGCCTGAATCAGCATAGCTCGTTCTCGCCTCTGAGCACGCCTGACCGCGCAGATGCATCGCAACCCAACCAAACAGGCCAATAACAAAAAAGCAGCCAGGGCTCCCATCCCCGCCCATTCCTTAAGATGGTTCATTGCACGGGTGATCCACGATGCCAGTCCTTTCGCCAGGGCCACATCCATCCGGGTCGAGTTTACTTGCACCATGGCCATTCGCAGCTCTCTCAGAGTGGCGTCGAATTTGCTGGACCAATTTCCTAAAAGGTAGGTAGACAGACTTCGAGACAGATTAGCAACCCTGGTGTAATTGTAATATGGTACCGAAGTGATGCACAATCCCGCATCCTCCATTCACAACCTAATTGTGCGATTTGCCATAGGGTATCTATCTGCTCCTGGACTAAGTCAACACTTTGGTTCAAGACCATGATGCCACCTTTTAGCTAAGAGTTTATGCCAGTTTGAATGTTCAAAGCCGCTGCTACATTAGCAGACAAATTATTAAGTGTCTGTACTGTTTGGACCGAATGTTGCATTGCAAGCGCTGCCACAGTGGCCCCCGTCACCACCAATGAAACGGTGGTGACTATAGCTGCAGTAATTCCGAAGTCCCACCTTCCTCGGAAGAGAGTTATAGCCTGTGGCGGTTCTACGGGGACTGGCACAAACCGTGGCATCCTGGTGACCATGGCGAGAGGAAACCCCTCGCCATCCCGGCACAAGGAATAAAAACAGGAAGAGTTTTGACATTCTAAGACAGAGCCATTCAAGGTTGCATTACTGACAATAAAAAGAAACGGAGGCCACACACAGATCGGGGTTGACTTAAAGGAGATATTTTTACCCCCTCCCACCATTTTCAAAGATTCCTCAAAAACACTTGATGTATTCCAGGAAAAAGTAGCATTGCCTATAGCGCCACCCCGGATCACAGAGACAGAAGCAATATCAGTACAGCTACCATTCACTCATGTAGCAGCCAAGTATCAAACGGATTTTGGCTAACCTCTTGCATTGCTTACGGTGCTGTTTTCCCTGTCAAGAGGTAAATATGGAACACCCAAACTTTCCGGTTCAAGTGACCGGGTTTTCCACATTAATAATATACCCCCGCACTTCCTTTTTTACCTTGAGTCAGCTTAATGATGGCTGCTGAGAGTCCTGCATTGGTCAGTGGACCTCCTAGTTCTCTGCAGACTTTCATCCAAGCCTCTAGTCCTTTGCTCTTATATGGGGTAATAGCCGCCCTGCATTCCTTAGTGCATTGCTCATAAACTAGCTGCTTTATTAAAGGCATCGCTGTAACCGGATCACCAAAGATGCGCCCTGCAGCCTTGACCATTCGAGCCACAAAGTCAGAAAAAGGCTCCACGGCTCCCTGAATGATTTTTGTGAGATTTCCACTAACCTCCCCTTTGTTAGGTAGCGATTTCCAAGCCTTAATTGCTATATTGTTAATTTGTTCATACACTTGAGGGGGGTACCCTGTCTGCTGCTGCGAGAACCTCCCTTGTCCCAAAAGCATGTCCCTATCCCAGGCCAGTTGTCTGGCTACTTGATTAGCAGCTGCCTGGTCATTAGTGAATTCTATCAAAAAAGCTCTCCAGTCCAGATATTGTCCCGGGGAGAGGCATGCTTTAGCCACTCCTGCCCAATCACTTGGCGTCATGCAATGCCTGTTCAATGCCTCTACCTGCGCTAACGTATAGGAGGCAGTAATTCCATAAGTGCACACCGATTTGGCAAGGCCTTTGATAACTTTAAAGTCCAAGGGCTCATGGTAGTGCTGTCCTGCCTGGTCTTGGAATACTGGGCACATTAGGGACAATTCTGTATGAACGGCATGCCAAACTTCTGGGCAAAAGGAACTTCCGGTTGCGCCGGTCCCAACAACATGGTAAGGAGGGGGAGCGGAAGCGGTAGGTCCCGGATCAAAGCTTCCCCTCTTTTTTCTTTTTTTCTTCCCCGTAATCTTCTCAAGCCTTCCCACTAATTCCTCACCAGAGTCCGTGGACTCATTCTCTGATGTTGACTCAGCCCCCGACGTAGAACTGCTCCCTGCCTTTCCTTTGTCCGAGTTAACGGACCGCTGTTCCTTAATCTGCTCCAACACCACTTGACCTTTCTCCACTGCTTTATAACACTTTTCATCCATGAGGCAGTCCCTTACGAGGGTCCACACAGGTTTTACTCCTGGCTTAAGGAAACCCTGCGTCGCGCGTCATCTAGATCTCTCCCTAATTTTTTCCAACTTCCCAAGGTTAAATTACCTGACACGGTGAACCATGGAGCTATATTATCACATTCTGAAAGAAACCATTCTAGAGTGCTTTTCTTTAGTTTCAGACCTTCTGCCTGAAGAAGCTCTTGAAGAGCCAAAAAAATTGGGTGCGACGGAGCAGCGCCATATTTGCCTTTTACTTTCGCTTTGCCCGCTTACGTGGCAAGCCTTGCCTAATCCTTGATGATTAGGAATCGCCTCCTTTTCTGAGGTCTTGAAATTGTCCCAACTTACCTGGGAACTTTTGCCTAATCCTTGATGATTAGGAATCGCCTCCTTTTCTGAGGTCTTGGATCGGTCCCCACCTTACCTGGGGACTTACCAGCTAGCTACCCTGACAGCAGAAAGTTCTGAGCTGCAGCAGTGGAAGTCAGGATCCCTGTACAGGCCACCAGTTGTCGCTTCCCCCTCGACCAGCAAGGAAGACGCGACTGCGAACTCTTCTTTCTGCTGTTTTATTCAGGATCCTTTGCTCGAGCAAAAACAAAAAAGCTCCCTTTCACAGGCATCTCCCAGTATATATACATAGTCATCAGCCAATGCCTGGAGGACACGTAGCATTCCGGGATAGGCGGCTGTACAGCGGAAGCGAACCGGCTGATCAGGCAATGCCTAAATATAGACTTGTTTTGCAGGGGATATAGACTTGTTTTTCAGCGGTTCAAACCGCCTGACCTACTTCCTCAGTGCTATCTTTTGGGCGCGGTTGCCCTTTGGCTCTCCACACTCATCCTCTGCCACATTTCTCTGCCCACTCCAGGCCTCACTGACCATTTTGCTGGTAGTGAAATTGAAAAAGTCAAATCTTGTCTCAAAGCATTAAACTTCCTCTAACTTTACCTGAGCCATTTTGATTCTTTTTGATTCTTGTCATGCTCATTCATCTCTTTTAGTTCTTAATTAAAACGCTCCCAATTCAGCTTTTCCTAATTACTGCATTTCAATAGCATCACTTAGCCCTCTTGACCCTTTATACCAACACATCCTTCATTTTTTACTGATCTCCATTAGCAATTCCCATCTAACTTATTATATATTTATTCTGTTGTCCTTTTTTATGTTTGAAAACTCCTTTAGAATATTTACATTTATGTATTCTCTTAATTATCATAACTCAGTACCTACATAGTGCTGCACATGGTGTAAAAATTCATAATCATTTGTTGAATGAATATTCAATAAAAGAATGCATGGGCCAGGGATTTACCTCAGTGGCACCATCCCTACTTGGCAAGTGCAAAGGCCTGAGTTTGATCCCTAGTACCCCCACCAAAAGAAAAAGAATTCATAAGTCACTGGCAGAGTATCTGTGAAGGAACAAATATGCAAATATGCTGAAGATACAATAGAATCTTCATGCCAAAACAAACCCATATTGTTTTTTTTTTTTTTTTTTTTTTTTGAGACAGGGTCTCGCTTTGTAGTTCAGGCTGGCCCTGAGCTTACTATGTAGCCCAGGCAAGTCTGGAACTCAGCAATCCTCTTGCCTCTGCCTCCCGTGTGCTGGGATTATAGGTGTGAGCCACCATGCCTGGCACTGTGGTATGTAGTACTGATTGCTGGTAGGCATGAGTCACCACACCCAGCATTATATGTGGTTACCGGGGATTGAACTCAGGACCATTGAGCTTGTGAGGCAGGCGCCAAAACCACTGAGCCAAATCTCTGGCCCAACAAACCCATATTTAATAAAATCACATATATGATGAGAAAAATATCAGGAAGAAGAGGGCTACATAAAATTACATGAAGGCATAAAGAATCTCAATGCTCTTCACGAAGGATTTCAAGGATTTCTAGTCTCAGTAGCATGCTCATGCTATAAATTGATGTGTTAAGCTACTTTAATTCAATGTCTTCAATAATTAATTCTTCTAATTGTTCTATTCTTGCCTTTACCAGTCAGTCTGAGATCCCAAAGATCTGCTCATGTTTTTATAATGGCACATGATGTGGGACTTACAATTTGTATTTGACTTCTTTTATAATAAATAACATGAGAAAATGCACTAATGCAGTATCTGAGGGTGAAATTTATGAAATTAATAAGCACAATAGTTTTTTTATATTACTTCACCCCAAAAATATTCTAAAGTACAGTGAGACTGTCCTTCCAGGACTGAGCTGATACTCCAGATAGCAAATAAACCAAGACAGTCTTGAGTAGAACAGATCAAGCCGATCACAGCAGCTCCTGCACAGCAGATTTGATCATAAGTGTTAAGAAGGTTTTTCAAGAAAATATACTACATAGACTCTTTTTAGGATATCTTAGAAATTCATTTTAGGGCCAGTGATTTAGCTCAGTGGTTTTGCATTCTGCCTAGCATGCACAAGGTCCTGTGTTTGATCCCCAGTATACCCCCAAAATAGAAACAGAAATTTCTTTAACTCTGAAATTTGGCAATCATGAAATAATTTGAATTTCCTTCTTTCCAGCATATCAATGAGTATTTATGAGTATTTAGGTACAGCATCTAAGTATTCTAGAGCTCATAATTTAGCTCCAAATGAAGTAAATAGAGACTAGTTGATGATGCAACATATTAAAATATATAGTTAATTGAATTTGAAATAGTAAGGATTCATTGAATGTGGTATTTGCATAACATGATTTGGTGTGTATTGTTTTGCATTTCCACTGCTGTCTCACCAGGACATAACACTCACAACTTATAAGAAGAAAGGATCCATTTTTCTCATTGTTTTAGAGACTTCAGTCCATAGCCTGCTGACCTCAAAACAGAAACGTCTCTGTGCAAGGGTGTGGGCAGCAGAGGGAGGAGTGCAGAAGTACCAGGCAGTGCAGCATACAGAGTCCCGTGAGACATGTACCCTCCAGCGCCAGCCCCGGAACGCATCTCCTTCCTCTATGTGCAGCCTTCTAACAGCACACTCAGCTAAGAGCATCAGTGGATCAACCCACTGATGGGTGGCACCGCATGACCCAATCACCTCTCCAAGAGTCTCTTAGTTCAATCAAGTTGACTATTAAGATTAACTGGCACAGGATGTGGGAACACATTATATTTCAAAATGGAACAAAAAAGCTTAACACCCTCTAAATGAGTTTCTATGTCCTTTCAATTCCATTTGAGTCTTTTTCCAAAACATCTATTCATACACACACACACACACACACACACACACACACAAGATTATTGAAGGAAAATGGTAGACAAGTGAGTGCTACCAGCACAGCTCTTCCAGTAAAGTGTCTGACACTTGGAAATCATCAAACAGAAACCCCCAAATGATACAGAGGGCATGCAAGTGCATGAGGGGGAATGAAGAAGGACAGGCAAAAGATAAGATCCATTGTTACACAGAAATTTGATTGATCATACAGAACAAAGGCACTGGACAGAGCAAATTGCCTGGATGCCCACCCTGGCAAGAATCTGGGTTCTGAGAAGACAACTCAGCTTTTCACTAGGAAAGAGAGTCCCAGGCCTGAAACAGGAGAGGCCTAGACAACTGGAGGCAGTGGCAAAATTACCAGACAGTCTCTCCCCAAAGGTCCAATCTGGAAGAAAAGAAAATTGATAAGTGAAGCCCCTGCCATCAGCAACCAGGTCACAGTCACCATTTGGGACAAAACACAAACTTGAACTTCTATAGCTCAAACACACTGAGAGAAAGAAGGGGAAACCTTCTCAGACAAAGAAGATTGAAACTGCTGGGAGCTGGTCAGCAGACCAAAGAAATTTAAGTCAAACAGAAGAAACTCAGTTCATCTAATGTGAGTGGCAGATGGGATGTGGTCACCATTTTGGGTATAGGAGCAAACTTGAACTCTCATAGTCAAAAAATAGTACACACCTCTAAGGCTGCTGTGTGGCCCAGAGACAGAAGGAAAATCTCCCCAGACAAGATGGACTGGTAGTATTTGCAGCTGATCGGCAGAGTTAGGAATTTTAAAACAAAAAAGTAGAAACCCAGTTCCCCCAAAGTAAACTGCAACAGGGTCATTCCTACTCATAGGGAAGAGTAACTTCCCTGCCCCACCCCTCATTTTTATTTTTCCTTACTTTTTTTTTTTGCCTCTTTGCTATCTTGAGAGAAAAAAGGGAAGAGATGAAAAGCCATCGTGGCCTAGTTTCAGTGGGCCAACAGGTGAGAGAATTTATATTGCAAAGTAGAGACGAGGTCCAGCTAAACTCTGCTCCTAGATTCATTCATGGAATTCTAAACACCCCAATATCAATCAGTGCAGCTGAAAGCAATCCCATGAGATCCAGCAGAGTGAACTCACTGGGAAAGGCAAGAAACTGAATAGAAGGGGGTAAAGCAAAGAATAAAAGAGCCAAGAACAAGAAAACAATATGTCAGGGAAAAATCAGTACATAGCAATTATAACCATTAATGTCACAGGCCTCAATGTTCCAATTAAAAGACACAGACTGGCACAATGGACCAAGAAGCAAGAAAAGAAATTACCATTAAAGAAAACTTGTCCCGATGGCTTCACTGCTGAATTCTACAAGAAATTTGAGAAAGAGCTATTATTTCCACTATTTCTCAAATTCTTTAATCATGTTTAAAGGGAAACAATCCTTCCAAGTTAATTCCTAGAAGCAAGCACAATCTTCATTGCAAAAGCAGAGAAAGACCCAACCAAAAAAGAGAACTACAGGGCAATCTTCCTAATAAACACAGATGCAAAAATCCTCAATAAAATACTGGCAAAGAGAATACAGAGGATCATTGAGAAGATCATACACCCTGACCAAGTTGGATTCATCCCAGAGATGCAAGGATGGTTCAACATATATAAATTAATAAATATAATGCACTATATTAACAGACTCTAGGACAAAAACCA
This sequence comes from Thryonomys swinderianus, assembly GCA_004025085.1. Classification (NCBI taxonomy): domain Eukaryota; kingdom Metazoa; phylum Chordata; class Mammalia; order Rodentia; family Thryonomyidae; genus Thryonomys; species Thryonomys swinderianus. Next base: position 85,162 of record PVIC010001602.1, read on the forward strand.
CAAGATCATCTCAAAAGAGGCAGAAAAATCATTTGACAAAATCCATCACCCATTCATATCAAAACCTTGTAGAAAATTAGAATAGATGATATCTATCTCAACTGATAAAAACTATCTATGATGAACCAATAGCCAACATCATACTAAAAGGTAAAAACCTGAAATCTGACATATTAAAACTAGGCACAAGACAAGGATGCCCACTATCACTGATCTTGTTCAACATACTTCTGGAAACATTAGCCACAGCAGCTAAACAAGGGAAAGAAATAAAAAGAACCAAGATACAAAAGAAAAAATTAAGCCATCATTATTTGCTGCTGACATAATACTGCATGTAGAAGAGTCCCAAAGCTCGGTCAAAAGACTGCTATCTTTAATCACCAGATTCAGCAGAGTAGCTGCTTACAACAAGGTCAACACTCAAAATCAATAGCCTTCTATACACAAATAACAGATGCACTGAAAGAGAAATTGGGGAAGCAATACTTTTCAAAATATCATTAAATAAATAAAATATCTATGTCAATCTAACAAAGGAGGTGAAATACCCCTATTCTTAGAACTACAGCACTCTGAAAAAGGAGACTGAAGCAGATATAAGAAAATGGAAAGACATACCTTGTAAGAAGAGTAAATACTGCCAAACTTCCCATAGTTCCCAAACTGCTATATTGATTCAATGCAATCGCAATGGAAGTTTCAATAGTATGTTTTAGAGAACTAGAGAAAATAATCTAAAAGTTCATTTAGAACCAGAAGAGATCTAGAATAGCAAAAGCAATTACTGGCAACAAAAACATGGCAAAGGATATCAAATTCCAAAATTGCAACTATGCCACAAAGCCACTGTAAAAAAAAAAAAAAAGGACAAATGGAATAGAGTAGAGATGCAGAAACAACTCCAGACATACTAAACCACCTCATTTCTGACTAAGGAGCCAAACACCCTCTCTGGAGGAAAGGTAGCTTCCTTCACAAACAGTACTGGAGAAACTGAGTTTCAACTGCCCAAGATTAAAACTAGACCCACATCTTCACTATGCAATAAACTGAAATTGAAGTGAATTAAAAGTCTAAATATTATAACTGAAACACTAAACCTGTTAGAAGATTAAAACATTGGCATAGGGAAAGATTTTATGAACAAAACCTCAGTGAACTAGTACAAAGAATGAATTGGGATCTCATCTTATTATCAATTTTCTGCCCAGCAAGGGAAACCACCAACAAAGGGAAAAGACAACATTCAATGTTGGAAAAACTTTCACTAGGTGTTCCTCAGGAAAAGGACTATTTTCTATAATATTTAAATAACTTTTAAAAACAGACCTCCCAAATTTAAAGACACAGTTCAAAAATGGGCATCTGAACTGAATAGACACTTTTCAGAGGAAGAAGTAAAAGTTGCCAATAAACATACGAAAAAAATTTCAACATCTCTGGTCATTCTAGTGATGCAGATGAAAACAACACTGAGATCCAATTTCACCTCAGAAAGAAGGGCTGCCATCAAGAAATAGATCTATGACAAATGCTGGCAGGGATATAGGGAGAAAGGAACACTTCTCCTCTGTTGGTGAGAATGTAGACTGGTGCAACCACTGTGCAAATCAGCATGGAAACGCCTATAAAAACTAGGATTAGAGGTCCCATTTGAACCTGCTATTTCCTCAATTGGTATATTCACAAAAGAACTGAAAACATCATACCACAGCAACATTTGCATACCCATATATATAGCAGAACATTTTTAATAGCTAAATCTTGGAAACAGCCCAAATGCTCATTAACTAGAAAATGGATAGAAAAGATGTGGCTTTCTTATAAAATGGAGTACTACACAGCCATAAAAATGATCGATTATAGACGTTTAGAGCTAAATGTATGCACATTGAGGCCATACTCATAAGTTAAATAAATAGGACACGTGTCAATAGCATATCATTTCTCTAGTGTGAAAAACCAAAAGTTTTAAATGAGTTCCAAAATGTATAAATATTATGAAATATGAAGAAAATGTTCAGAGGAAAGGGTATCTAGGGGCGGGCAGGAGAAGGTAAAGAAGAGAAAAATTTTGAAGGGAAAAGGGGAAAATGAAAACAAAGTCTATATGTATAGTGGGATGGATGGGATGAGAAGGGCAAGGAAATGGGAGAAGATAACAATCAAGATATATCATGTACAGATACAAATTCTCAATTATGAATGTGAAAATAATGTATACTTATCCCAATAAGCTCATTTTAAAAAAAAATTATACAAGGAGAAGATATTTTTACTGTTAAATATATAATGTTTACCCTCCATTTCTTTAGTGAGCCAGATGAAATCAGCCATCATCTTCTCATTGTTTGTTTATTTGATTGTTTTCTGGCAGCCCAGCCATGGCCTCTGATCAGTCTTTGATGAAATCATCTTGATTCAACAGAACCAATTTTCCAATATGTTCTAGTGAGACATGAGACCCACGTAGAAATGAAAGGCAATCACTTGCCTAGTTCTCCCAGCATTTAACAACTTGAAAGTATCTTCTTCAGCAACATATCTGTATAAAACTTTTCAGGTACCAGTTGGAGCTCTCCTTCGATATCAAGAGAATTAGCTTTATCAGGGATTCTGTTAGTCTTCAGTATACTCACAATTAGAGACAACCTAGTGCAAACAGCCTTCTGAGGCAATATACTTGTAATTACACTAATTGGTCAAGTTTTCTTTCAATTGTTTCCTCAAACACTATGTTGTCAACACAACCATCACTAACATTCAAACTTCCTTGGAAAATATCTCAGTCCCAAAATTTAAGATTTAAGACAAGCTTTGTGATAAGGTTACACTGATTATTTTGGCCTCCAATTGAAAATGGGACACAGTGATGGTGAGATAGAAAGCACTTTTGAGAAGAATGTGGCGACATAAATGATATTTACACTCTGATTATCTACCCTCATCCTAAAGAAGCCAACAAATCTATGCAGGGTAGAACTGTCAGCATCACTCCACTGCTCAGGATTTTAAACATGAGGCCATCTTCTGGATTCCTCAACGCTTTTCAAGATTAACCTATTAAAACTGGACTCAGGGGCAGACTGAGGTACGAGCGGCGGGCAGACCGGACCCAGCAGCTCCGGGCCCGCAGTGCCATGTGTCCAGCCGTCTGAGGAATGAGCGGCAGGAGGACTGGACCCAGCAGCTCCGGGCCCGCCGTGCCGTGTTTCAAGCGGACTGAGGAACGAGCGGCGGGCGGACCAGACCCAGCAGCTCCAGGCCCGCCGTGCCATGTTTCCAGCAGACTGGGGAACTAGCAGCGGGAGGACTGGGCCCAGCAGCTCCGAGCCCACTGTGCCGTGCTTCCAGCGGACTAGGGAATGAGCGGCGGGCAGACCGGACCCAGCGGATGCGGCCCCGCTGTGCCTTGCTTCCGGTGGACTGAGGGAGCAGCATGCGGACCCAGCTGCAGGTGCAGTCCATTTCCAGTGGATTGAAGGCCGCCCACCAGCCCACTGTATCCCGGAGCTGTGCAGTGAGGAGTCAGACATAGAGGTAACTCATAAGCTCAAAGTATCCAGTATAGAATCGAACAAACCTTTTTATCTTATTTACTGTGTTTAATACTGATATTGGTATGTACTATGGTAACAAACATGATATGATTGTTCTGCTCAAATACCTACCATGATGTTTCAGGAGTGAGAACTCTCAAGGGTTATTACAGATTCAAGGAGGACCCCCCCAGGAAAGTGCTGCTTCCAAAG